>JAPKLY010002979.1:0-21133 GCA_026898435.1 Prunella vulgaris | reverse complement strand
ATTTATGTTTTCCATGGATGTGTTGAACGAGTTATTTAAATTGAATGTATGATTTATTTGTTTAAATTTATTACTCTGATTTTAGTTTTAAAAAGAGTTTTTAAAAGAGAAGGGATTTTATTACAAGCTTAAGGGTTCACGTTCTAAAGAATATTTTAAATTGTTTATTTAAAATCAAGACTTCCGCTGATTTGAAATGATTAGAATTTTAGGGCGTGACACCCCCCCCCCCCCCTGATGTCTCAATGTATCTCTAAGACTTAGAAATCTAGCTCAAAGTGTTAGGAGGCTATGATAAAAGATTAGAAAATAAGTTAATGTAAAACAGGCCACTTAAGTTAAAACTAGCCTGATATGTTTGACTAGCCTGATGAAGGATTTGCAGATACACCCACTTACTAAAGAGTGTACCTCGGAGGACTAAGTTCAATCAACCTGAAAGAACCCCCCCTGAAGACAAGTAACCTGATTCATTAAATATTATTCAGCATTTATGAAGAAAGCAGCCAACACATAAATGAAGTGTTAAATACAACAAAGAGAATGTTCCAAGTCACCTGATGAAAAGACAGAGGACTTCAATGCAACCGTTGTGACTGGACTGAGGAACAATTAAGTCAGACCAATGAGAAGTTGCCACCTATGTACGGACCTGACACAAAAGGCTGACCTGTCAGTACCAAGTTCAGAAGCAACCAACAACCTAGGATGGCACAGTTTTCAAAGGCGACTATATTAACTCTAAGCAGGCATTTAATGAGCTTTCAGCCATTAATGCTTAAGAGTTGACTATCCAAAATCTGAAGAAGATCTTGAAGAACGTTGGACAACTACATTTTACATATTTGACCATTCGAAAATCTGAGAATGATTTTGAAGAATGTTGGAACACCAAAATAGCTTAATTTAAAACTATCTCTCCAACGGATAGTATTTCAACTTAAGTCTATAAATACAAGAGTTGAAGAAAAGGCTAAGTATGGGAAACTATCAAGCTCATCTGAAAATCTGAAAAGCTCTCCAAAGTTCATCTCATTCTCAAGCACTCGAAATCACTCTAGTTTCTCAAGTGCTCACATTGTTTAGAGCTCAACTTTGTATTTAGGTTTACACTGTAATATTCCTAGAAGCCTACTGAGATAACCCAATCTAGATATTCCTCATCACTGTAAAGGGTTATCTCAACCTTAGTTGGAAAACTCAAGCCCTCAAACTGAAATAGGTTCAAGGCTGTGAGTTGGAAGAAAGTAAGTTGAGGAGTGTCTCAGTCTGAAATCTAGAGAGGACTAGGACTCAATGAAAATCCTAGAGATCAAGAGAAGTTGTTCTTGATCAGTGCACCTTGGTACTCTAAAACAAGGAATTCTTGTGGTTAAGGAATTCTCCTGTAAAATCAGGAAAAGTGGATGTAGGAGAGTTTTACTCCGAGCCACTATAAACCACTGTGTCTTACTTGCTTTATTCTTTTGTGTGAGTTATAACCTTCAAAGGTTTTGAATTAATCCGCTGCATAACTATTACTTTGATCAAATACACAGGCCACTTATCAAGGGACCTTCAAGTCCACTGATACTTTAAGCAAGTAGCCTGTGCTCTTAAAGTCTGCTGTAAAAACTACTCTTTTAAAAAATTGGTACTTACAGGTGTATTCCCCCCCATACACCTGTTATTGTCTATTTGGGACCAACAAGTGGTATCAGAGCAGGGGTTTTAAGAACCACTGCCTTGATATATCATCAGTGGTCATCTGAACTGATCTGACTAACCCTTTTTGAAGATTTTCTTTCAAAATGTCTACTCAAGCAGAAGGATCAACCAACACAGGGAACACAGCCATAGGAGCAGCCAATGTCAACGTGGTACGAAGTTCAGACTCCAACATGGGAACCAATCCTCTCAATCATCTGTCACATCATAAGCTGCCCCAGTTTTCAGTAGAAGGTTATGATTTCTGGAAAATTAGGATGAGGGCTCACCTAGCCTGTGTACATGATTAAATGCTCAGGGTCATTACTAGAAGTCCCTTTGTCTTTATGACCGTTAATCCCAGGATCACTCAAGCTCAAATTAGTGATCCTAGGGAAGAGTGGCCTAAGGATGAAGATGACTTCACTGCTGATGAGAGGAAGAGACATAATCTCAATTTTGTAGCTATAAACATATTATACACAACCATCCCTGATTCTGTCATGGGAAGAGTTATTCACTGTAAGACTGCAAAAGAAATTTGGGATACTCTGGCTCTCCTATGTGAAGGCACTCGCAAAATCAAAGAAAATAAATTATCAATGGTTGTTCAAAAGTATGAACAATTCTTAATGGAATCAAATGAGACCATTGACCAACTTGATGGCAGGTTCACTGACATTATGAATGAGATAAACTCCCTTGGAAAGGTTTATACTAAGAGGGAGGTTGCTCTCAAATTTCTCAGGGGACTTTCACCTAGGTGGGATGTTTACTCTGTTATGATACAGAACACAAAGGACATGTCCAACATGTCTATGCAACAAGTGTTCTCAGAACTCAAGGCCTATGAGTTTGACTTGAACAGAAAAAGAGCTACAGAAGAGCCTTCCTCATCTGAGAAAGAAGTAGCCTTCAAGGCAAGCAGTTCTGAAGCTGAACCAACCAAGATCATGAATGTCAATAAACCCTGCAAATCCCAGAGCAAAACTGAGCTGAAAGAAGAAATGAACCTTCTAGCAAAAAGGTTTGAAAAGCTGAATTAAAGATTTATCAAATACAAAAGATATTATCTGGACACCAAGGAGAAGAAGTCCACATTCACTCCCAGTGATGAAAAGGAACCTGAGAAAGAATACAAGAGAAATCACAAAGGTGAGGAATCCACCTCAAAATCAAACTCCAAAAGTAAAGACAAGGAAGAAGTAGATGATGATGACAACAAGAGATGCTACCAGTGCAACAAGTCAGGCCACTTCCAGTATGACTGCCCTCAGCTTTGTACTAAGGAGAGAAAGGAAAGGCAAGCCAAGAGGGACAGGAGACTAGAAAGGAGAGCAATGGTGGCAGAAGATGTGCAAGCTGCAAGCTCCTCTGAGGAAATGTTCACTGACAGCAGTGATGATGATCTATGCCTCATGGCCAATGAGGAACCTAAGGTACAATCCCAACTCTGTTAATTAGTAGAACACTCACCTGAGCCCAGCTCAGAGTCTGCAGGGGATCTCAACCTTCAGTTCTCTTTAGAACAATTGAAGGTTGACTTCTCCAGGCTGCAAGAGGCATACCTCAATCTTGAGGAAGAGAATAGGGAGCTAGTCAATGATAATGCCAAGCTAGCTGAATCTGAGAATGAAGCAGACCTTGCTTCAGCATCCCAAACCATTGCCCTGACATATGAGGTGGAAACACTCAAGAATCAGGTCAGTGCAAAGGATGAACTGATCAGGGGACTGTCTAGTGATCAGATTAGGTTAGCCAGTGAAAACAATGAGCTAGTAATCCAAGTCAAAACCCTAATCAGCAATGTAAATCTGCTGAAGGAATCTGAGGATCATCTGTTGAGAAAGTTAGAATCTCTGAATAAACCCTCTCTTGCTATAGAAAAAATTCCGAGTCTACAAAATAGTTCTGACAGCAGATATGGGATAGGATTCTACCCTTGTACATCCTCAGATGGCCCTCTCAACACTGCATCTATTGGCAGTGGAGATAGAGTGTTTGTAAGGTCGTCTGAGAATCCCAGAAAGACCCTTGATAAGGGCAAAAGGCCTGCTGAGCCAACTGAAGAGGTGATAGTGCCTATTAGGCCTACTGAAAAGGCTAGAAAAGCCTATACACCTCCCAGAATAAACTCCAAGAAAAATCAACTCCAAAGAAGAAATCAACCTTCTAGAAACAAATGGAGTAACGTTCAGTACACCTATCCCCAACCTAGATCTTCTCCAAGGAGACAATTTAGGCAGAGGACAAACTGGCATGAACCCTCTGTCAGGGGAGTTGACAGAAGGGTTCACTACAGGGAACCATCCACATATATGCCCTATGAGAGGAATTATACCCTTCCTTATCAACAACACTTTAGGCCAGCTGCACCAAAGCCCTCTAGGAACAGGAGGAATGTCAGGCCACCTGTTCCATAGAGGACTAACACTTATAGGCAGTCAACTCGTAGGGCATTTAAGGAGTCCACTGTCTATGTAGATATTTATGGGAGAAGAATCAGCCAGTCCAAAGTAACTAGGACTGTTAAGCAGATTTGGATCCCAAAAGGTACAACTAACCAAATAGGACCCAACACAAAATGGGTACCTAAGAATTAATCTTTATGCAGGACTATTTGGACGCTCAAGATGATTGGAACCTGGATAGTGGTTGCTCAAGGCACATGACAGGCAACCAAAATCTCCTGACGAACTACAAGGAAAGAAAAGGCCCACATGTCACCTTTGGTGACAACTCCAAAGGAATAACAAAAGGTTATGATACCCTGATGATAGGATCTGTCCAGGTAACAAATGTATCATATGTCAGTGGACTGAAACATAACCTGCTTTCTATAAGCCAATTTCGTGATAAAGGCTACTGTGTTGAGTTCTCAGGTAACCTATGTTGTGTAAGAAATGCATCAAACACACAGGTACTACTGACAGGGTCTAGGAAAGGAAATGTCTATCTTGCAGATTGGAGATCATGTCCAGAAAAGACCTGTCTCATTGCCAAAAGCTCAAGTGACCTGACTTGGCTACGGCACAGAAGACTCAACCATCTAAATTTGAAAACACTCAACAAGATTTCAAGACTGAGCCTAGTGGAAGGGATACCAAATGAGGTATTCAACAAAGATCACATTTGCAAAGCTTGCCAAGAAGGGAAGCAAATAAGAGCATTATTCAAAAGAAAAACAAACCCCTCCACTGACAGGGTACTTCAACTTCTGCACATGGACCTATTTTGACCTGTCACACCAGCCAGCATCAATGGAAGCAAATACACACTGGTGGTAGTTGATGACTTCTCAAGATTCACATGGGTGATCTTCATGTCCAGCAAGAAGGATACTCAACTCGGGCTACCTGAACTACATAGAAGGATATCAAATGAAAAGGATCTTTCTATTGTCAAGATTAGATCTGATAGAGGTACTGAGTTCATTAAGTCCATTATCACTGACTTTTGCAATAAGTCGGGAATATCGCATGAGACATCAGCTGCAAGAACTCCTCAACAAAATGGGATAGCTGAAAGGAGAAACAAGACACTTAAGAAGGTTGCCAGAACCATGCTTGATGATGCACAAATTCCCAAAAGGTTCGGGGCTGAAGCCATTCATACAGCCTGCTACACTCAAAATAGATCCATGCTCGCCAAAACACAAGCAAAACCCCCTATGAGCTATGGAATGGTAGGAAACCTTAGGTATCCTACTTACTTATTTTTGGTTGTAAGTGTTTCATTCACAACAATGGACAGAGGCAATTGAAACCTTTGATAGCAAAGCTGATGAAGGAATTTTCCTTGGATATTCCCAAATCAGTAGAGCCTTCAGAGTATATAACCTCAGAACCCTTGTGGTGGAAGAAACACAAAATGTTATTTTTGATGAATCTACTCTTGAGTTCAGGAAAAATCAAGGCATCAAAGGGGTCACTGATAAGATGACTAGCCTGACCTTGGACAAATCCACTAATAAGAAAGTGGATGCCTACCTTCCGAAATGGGGCAGTCTAGGGACGGAGGAGTCAGGAGGCTGCACTTAAAGGACAATCCAGCCAGTACGAATCAACACTGATGGAAATGAGCTGAATGACACAATCCCAGCTCCTCAGGTAACATCTGTCAATGAAGAAGCTGGTCAAGATGAGACAGACACTGAGCATAACATTCAGGGGGAAGCCAGACTAGACTGTGCTGATAACTTAGAAACAACCCTGAATGATGACTCAGGACTCCTTCCCACTGCTCTCTCCCCTGACTTACTCAATATTGCCCAATCTAGTGACTCAATCCCAGTTGAAGAGATATCCCTTGTGGATAACTCCACTGAGAGAGGACAATCCAAGAGAAGTTGGTTGATTGATCATCCAATCAATCAGATTCTTGGAGACCCTAACCTTGGAGTCAAAACTAGAAGTTTTCATGGTGAAAATGCTCTCTTTTGTTGTTTCCTATCAGCACAGGAACCTAAGACAGTGGAGGAAGCATTGAAGGATCCAAATTGGATCATTGCCATGGAAGAAGAACTCAATCATTTTACAAGAAACCAAGTGTGGAAGCTTGTCAAGAGACCCAAGCATGCAAATATCATTGGAACCAAATGGGTTTTCCAAAACAAGAAGGATGAGAATGATGTTATTGTCAGAAACAAAGAAGGACTAGTTGCAAAAGGATACTCTCAAGTAGAAGGTTTTGACTATGATGAGACATTTGCACCAGTGGCCAGATTAGAAGTTACGAGGCTATTCCTTGCTTATGCTGCCCATAAGAAGTTCAAGGTCTATGAAATGGATGTCAAAAGTGCATTTCTCAATGGGGACCTGAATGAAGAAGTCTATGTAGGACAACCCCCTGGATTTGAGGAAGGCAACAAAGTATATAAGCTCATGAAAGCCCTATATAGCCTGAAACAAGCCCCAAGAGCCTGGTATGACACTTTGTCACAGTTTCTCTTGGAGCATGGTTTCACTAAGGGGAGTGTTGACAGGACACTCTTCAGAATCACACATGGAGAAGACATACTCTTGGTTCAAATCTATGTGGATGATATTATATTTGGATTACAGAATGAAGACCTATGCACAAGATTCTCACATCTCTTGAAAGGAAAATTTGAGATGTCCATGATGGGAGAGATGAATTTCTTCCTAGGATTGCAAGTCAAGCAGTCCCCTGAAGGAATATACATCAATCATGCCAAGTATACAAGGGAGCTGATACAAAAATTTGGCTGCAGCACAAGCAAAGTGGTCACGGTACCTATGAATACAAACACAAAGTTTGAGCCTGATGAAGAAGAAGAAGCTGTGGATTAGACTACCTGTAGAGGAATCATTGGATCTCTTCTATACCTCACTGCAAGCAGGCCTGACATCACCTATGCAGTAGGGACCTGTGCAAGATATCAGGCCAGTCCCAAGAAAAGTCACCTGGAAGCCTCAAAGAACATTCTAAGATATCTCAAGGGTACTGTCAATATGGGACTTTGGTACCCCTCTGATGATAACTTTGAACTAACATGCTACTCTGATGCTGACAATAGAGGATGCAAAATTAACAGAAAGTCAACCACTGGTACCTGTCAATTTCTTGGAAACAAATTGATATCTTAGTTTTCAAAGAAGCAAAGTTCAGTAGCAACAAGCACCACTGAAGCTGAATACATGGCTGTTGGAAGTTGCTGTGCTCAAATCCTAGGGATAAGGCAACAATTAACTGACTACAACATATAGGCCAATGAAGTACCTATCTTCTGTGATAACAATAGTGCAATTGCAATATCACAAAACCATGTACTTCACACAAGATTCAAGCATGTGGATATTAGGCATCATTTCATCAGAGATCATGTGGAAAAGAATGATGTATGCCTTGTAAAAATCCACACTGACAAGCAAAGAGCTGACATACTCACAAAACCTTTGGCTGAAGCAAGGTTTCATGAGTTATCAGTGGAGTTAGGCCTACTTGACCCTGAGTCAGGAAACTAATCAGGCTATTCAAACTCAGGATGAATCAATCATAGTAGATTCACAGGTCACTAATCAAGGGGGAATGATAAAAAATAACAATGGACTCCGTTGATAAAGTCCACTGATATCTACAGATCCTCTGTTTATCAGTAGAGGTCACTCTCCTGAAACTGGACTGAGCGAAGTCCATTGAGAACTTCACTGAGACATCTTCTAACTGACGGTTACTTTATTGGTAACTATGTCTACGGCGCACTTAATGCGATAGTAAGTGTGCAGTAAAATCTCGGAAGATAGTTTTGAGAAGTTATTTCTCATGAAAATCCTCATTTTTAACTGTCATCCTTTTACATCCTAACCCTTGATCTAAAATCAATCCACTTTCCATTTTTAGTAATAATTACAAATTACTTGGGAAGTTAAATCACTTTATCTTCCAAATTATTACTCCCATCTCAACCGTAGATCAGGTTTCTCTTGATTTAATCCCCACCTTTGATTTTCACTATAAATAACTTCCACACTTAGCAGTTTTTCACACGATTTCATTATTCTCATACTCTCATCCCTTATCATCCTCAACCCTTACCAATCAACCACCCTCGTTCTATACAATGGCCCAGATTTACATAGACTACAAAGAGCTATCAAACAATAAAAACTTTTGGTATGAGCCAATTGTTTATTTCAACCACCATAAGGTTCTTTCTGATCCAAACCTACACCACATCAGAAGAGCTTTTGAACTTGTTAGAAATGCTGGTCTTGTCAGATTCTTATCTAAAGGCCCAGAGAAGTGATATGACAGACAGGTGCTTGAGTTCTTTGTTGATATGGAGAAAAGCCATACTTCTATAAGATCTGCAGTCATGATGGAGAAGAGTGAGCAAAGGAAAGATAAGAAGGGGAAGGATGTCATTGTACCTGTGATGAAGAGGCACAAGTTTGTGTTAAGGCAAGAAGATCTGCATGACATCTTTGGGCTGCCAAATGAGGGTTTGGACCCAAGGACATACATGCTTGGAGAAGAAGAGCAGTTTCTGGCCACTATCACTAAGAAGAGGGAGCAATATGTCCCAAACTTCAATAAGAAATTACTCAAGCCTGAGTTTGAAGTATTGGCAAAGATAGTTGGGAAATGTATCCTGGCCAATCAGGGAAGCATTGAGTAAGTAAGTAAGATAAAACTGAGATTGATGGCAGCCATTGTCAACACCATTGCAAGAGTAAAGTTCAACTGGCATCAGTTCTTTATCTCAAATCTGAGGGAGGAAAGGAGCAAGCTTAAGGAGATTAAAGGAAGGATGGTGATATAGCACAAGTTGTGCTATGCTTCAAAGGTTTCTCTCATTCTTGAAGCACTCAACCTGAAGTACACATTTCCTAATGCAAGACCCTGGAATAAGGCCAAAATCTTGTTCAACTCTGAAAAACTGTTAGAAAAGATGAAGGTGGAGGCTCCATCTAGAGAGGGAAGACAGGAAGCCACTGTCCCTGAAGACTCTGCAGAGGACAGTCCCCCTGTGAACATTAAGAAGAGGGCTATGAAGCCCAGTGAAAAGATGAAATCCCACAAAGAGGAGGAAGGCTTGAAGTCCCCTATTCACCTTCTTGCCACCACTGCCCTGAAGGGGATTGAGAAAGGGCAGGAGGGTGAGGAAGAAGAAGAAGGAGAGGAGGTGGAGGAAAGTTCAGAAGAGTCTGATGAGGAGACAGAATCAGAGGACAGGGAGGAAGAGGAAAAGGACTCTAAGAACTCTCAAAAGTTCAAAGAGATTGCCAAAATCACTACCCCCAAGAAAATAAAACCCCCTGAAAACCCCACTGAAGGCTCCCAACAGCCTGTCAGTGAAGCCAAATCTGACCTACCTATCACACAGGTATTGGGGAATTAAACGTGGATCTATTCGGGATATACGCTAAATACAAATTTAAGCTCACAATTAATATCATGATTTAAACATAATTAAATCAAATAATTGTATACCCAACAACAGGCTTTGCATGTAAAACATATGAACATATAATATCACGTAAAGCCCTAAACATGCGGAACTAAGGGATTTAGAGAATTATACCTCTTGGAGAAAAGACAGTTTCTGAGACAAAAGGCGTCCTTTGTTCCCTTGGTAAAAAGGCTCTTTTTGAGACAAAATGCATCCTTTGAGATTGTCTGTGAGCCCTTTTGCTTTTGAAATCCTTCTCAATCACCGACTTGATTAACCTAAAAGGTCTTCTCACGTATTCCCTTGTCCTTATTCGTACACCCGGTGGGAGGCCACACGAATAATCACAACACAAGGAAGAAAATAATTTTGTTGCCCAAGACTCTGTAATTTTTGAAAACTGCTCTTCAATTATTGATAATATGAAGTCTTGTATCATCTCATATTTATAATGAGAATACAAGAGTTTGAATATCTAATATTTCAAATCTTGATTATCATTAATATCAAAATATTCTAATCTTGATAATCTTGAATACTAAATATTCAATTCTTGGTATTTCTTTTCTTCATATTATTTTTGAAAATTATATCCATATTTTAATTCAATGAGATCTTGATTTTATTAGATATTCTTGTATTCAAGATACATATCTATTTTTCATAAAATCTCTCTTGAATTTAATATGTTATTATTATCGAAAATATCAATATAAAATGGGGCCAAAAAATTTCATTTATTTTTTATCACCTTGTCAAATGTTGGACATTTATTTGGGCTACTTGAGGGGCCTTTAGGAGAATTAAGATTGGACCTCCTAATGTGCCTTCAATTCTAACTTTGAGCCCAATGTCATTCAACCCATTAACATTAATCTCACTCCACTATAGGATTAATGTTGCACTATCCATCTTAACCCATATTACAATCATATGGCTCCCGGTCATTATTTCCCGTGTTTAAGATTCTCTTGTCCGTTAATTAATCAAGCCACTGAACGCTTTAATTAATTTAACATTTCAACCTTGGAGTAAGGACAACTCTTCTTTATCATTATACCGGAAACAAATTCCACTTACAAGATTTAGTATGACGAATGTTTAGAGCCCACAAAGGGGACTAATCATGCAAGACTCTCCAAGCATACGTTTCTCTGTATTAAATCTTAGCAACTATCATGTTCTCAATGGCGTCACCCAAAATGTAAAGTATTGAGTCTTATTGACTCTCTACACTTAACAAAATGAAGTGCCACGCACGGATCACACATAGTCCTATTTGAGGGATATAGGTTTAGAAATAAACGACCACTGAGGTCTAATTCTTCATCCCATAAATCAGTACTGAAGAATTACCTCTCTGTAGGTCCTCTTCAATGCATCATCATGCACTAGTGCAATCCCTTGGTCAAGATAAACCAATCTGGGATCTACACATCAACCGTTTACCAATGGGGTGTTCAAATCCCATCTAGGTTGTGAATTTAGTACTTGTTACAAGACATTGTCAGTTCATTCTGCTTGAAGAGTTCATCGAACTTAGCTGTTAGACGATTATGTTCTTCACTCAAAACAGTGTTCTCAGAAAGCAGCTTTTCTATCAGCTTCTCCTGTTCCTCACACTTTTCTATTAAGTCAGCAGACTTGCTAGCATGTGAGTCATAGGATACCACTGGTAGTCTGGCACTTTCCAAATCCTGTCTCATGCTCTGAACTTCAGCTTTCGGAGTAGAGTTCTCCTCTTCTAGCTTAGAACAAACTTTTAAGGAGGATTGGAGATCGGATAACAACTTGTGTATATCTGACTCCATAGAATAGGTAGAAGAGCAAGATGAGCTAACAGAGGGGGTAGGAGAATTTACCTTTTCTACCTTAGCCATAAGAAAGATGTCTTCCTCTGACTCAAAGTCAGATGAAGATGAGGATGAGCTGATGTCCTGCTTCTCCTCCTCTGCCAGCAGAGCTCTCTTATCAGCAAATCTGCGATCTCTCTTGATCCTATTCTCTTCTCTCTCCCTTGGTGTGAGCTGAGGACAATCATAACTAAGATGCCCTGGCTTGTTGCAAGAATAGCACACACCATCTCCTCCCCTTTTGGGACTTGGTTGCCTCCTCCTTTCTGGAGACTTGTATCTGGTCTCCTGCTCATCTGATGGTCTTCTGGAATCAGATGACTTCTGGTACCTCCTGGAAGAATCACCCATGTTCTTCTTCCAATAAGATTTGTACTTCTGGAACTTGTTTGACATCTTTTCAAATTTCTTGGTCAGCAAAGCAAGTTGCTCTTTTAGGCTCATGTCCTCTGGAGTAGAGGACTTCTCTTGACTATCAATTGCAGTAGAGAATGCAACATTCTTTTTAGCTGATGAAGTTGGAGTCTCATCTTCTTGATCTTTTTCTTGAATATCGAACTCATGTGCCTTCAGATGAGATAATAGTGTATGATGACTCATTTCATATAAGTTCTTGGTCTCCATGATTACAGTCACCTTCACTCTCCATCTGGGAGTGAGAGATCTTAAGATTTTGTTGTTGATCTCTTTCTCCGAATATTCCTTTCCTAGAGAGCTTACCTTATTCAAGATGTTTGTTATTTGCCAAAATCGTGATGATTTCAACACAAGTGAACATGGTCGTTGTTGTCGTGGCAAGTTAACCAAGTTAAATATCGAACACAGGGAAATGATGCGATATCAAGCAAGTATTGAATGTTCACAAATGTAGATAGCTAGGAAAGCAAGAAAACAATCATGGTTTCTATCTACTAATCAAGCAAGAATAGTAAATCCAAACTATCACCTCAAAGAAATGAGCAAGTGTGAAGTGTACAAGGAAGTAATCCTACTATGGTTCCTTTAATGTCCTATCTATCCTAGCATGCAAAAGGTCTCTTGGTGTCTTAGTCAAGCCAACTAGTGTCTTGATCTCTCTACAACACAAAGTAAGGGCTCTATTGGATGTCTAGATCTCTCTACAACTCCCAACACTCTAATTAAGAGGTCTAGGCTAATATGCAATTCTCATTGATCATACAAGCAATATATCAAACACTTGGCATGCATAAAGTTCTTATAGCTCAATTCTCATTTCATTGCTAAAGCATGTAAGTCATACAATCCAATTAAACATCCTTAGCATTCATACAAGTCATTAATAAGAGAACTAATCCAACAAGATCACTAATTCATGCATAGGATTAACAAGAACTAAATTTACCGTAGTATTCATACAACCATGTAACAAGGATATTAGCCCATGGCTAATTGGTAGAACAAAACAACAATTAACATTGGAATCATCATGAATATTAACTAGAACAAGATAATTAAAGGAAATCTTGCCATAGGTGAAGAAATTGAATACAATCTACAAACCTCCAAAATGCCAACTCTTGATCCAAAGCTTGAAAATATAAATCAAACCGTAGAATTGAAGCTAATAACGAGACTAAGCTAATGGAACAAACGGATTAAAGATCCAATGGTTGGATCAAAAGTTATGGAAGAAAGAAGATTGAATCTAACTAAGAACCCACTAAGTAACTACCTAATTTTCTCTCTAAACTAATCTAAGAACTTGGAATAATGAAGATCTCCCTCTGGAAATCTGATCCTTGAAGTATTTATAGTGCCCGCAATGCTTGGTCCAAAATACCCTTCATTAAACGCACGAAAATACGAAACCACCCTCAAAATTGGGCCTGTCCGGGGCATCACACGAGTGGCCTTCTGCTGCCACACGAATTGGGCTTGTGTGAGCCCCTTCTTGTGGTCGTGTGGTGGAGGCCTGCTGCATGAGTGTGTGCCTATGGGTGCACGAGTCGAAGCTTGTGGTCACACGAGCCAGGCTTGGTCGATCTTCGACTTCTTGTTTTCTTCATATCGGGAGTTCTAGAGCTCTGATTGACTCGATTCTTCTTGCGTTGCAACCCTCTCTTCGAACTCTTCGACATGGTATATCATTTGCCTCCATTTGATCAACTCACATTTTCTGAACTTTTACGAACTTGCTCGTCTTTTGCCGATTTTTACTTGTTTTCACTACAAAACACATTTTCTTGCCACAAAATGGTTAATAGCACAATTTATACCAAATTAGGGTCAAATATGAATATAAGAACATCAAAACCATAGAGAAATGGATGCAAAAAGATGCAATTATGACCCTAATCACACCCCCAAACTAGATTGTTGCTCGTCCTCGAGCAACGAAGCGATAAGATAGGGGAATAATTGTATCAATGAAGCATCAAGCACAAGTCAAATGCCATGAAAATATCATTCAATGCCAAGCAAGTCTAGCATGCAATCTCATCTAATCAACCATCAACAATGAATCAATAAGCAAGATATCAAATCAATGAGTCAAGATCCTCACAAGATAAGTGTTTAGCTCAACCCTCAAGTGTTTAGGCTCACTCAATCATCACAACACATACAGATACTACCTTAAGCTTGGCTCAAGTCTACATTCTCCACCACTTGAAATGGCAAATCATTCACACATCAATGAGGACTTTCATAAGGTTGTAGTGTTGGCTCATTGGTAGGGAAGGGAATATATGGATAATAGTGACTAAGTATGATTAGTAAAGCATAGAAGGAATCATCATGTAGATCATATCTTTATGCAAATAGCAATCTCATCTTCATGCTCCTTCAAAATCACACTCTCAAAGAATCAATCATCCATTTTTGCAAAATTGTGAACATACTCACAACACTAGAGTCAAACTTGACCATAATTTTTCAAAAAGTCAACCTTTTTTTCAATTTCTTGCATGCACTTGCCTTTGAACCTTCTTTTCATAACAATCCATGCATACTTCAATTTCTTTCACTTAGGCCACCAAATTCTTCATCAAATCACCAATTTTCCTTCCTTCTTTTCACTCTACTAATCATAAGGACAAGAGAGTTCCAAAAAGGAAGAAAAATGGCTTAAAGTGTGGTTTGCCAAAGGAAAGGTCTATAGGCACAAAATGGTGAGCAATGGATAATAATATCAATAGTAGGCTCTTAGGGCAAAGTAGCTCAATGTAGATCAAAGAAATGCCTCATATCATCTCATGTGAAATCTTTATCTAATGTAGCCTCAAATAAGACTAAAGCCAAGTTCTAGAGTATAATGCACATGTGTGGAACTCACATCAAAGAATATCATCCGTTCAAGATTGAAACGGGCATCAAAAGCTCAAAAATCACAGGTATAGGTTGATCAAGACTCATATCGTATCAAAAGTGCTCAAATCATCAAAGTATCAAGAATCATAGAATCCATAGCAAATTAAACAAGACATGAATCAAGAGATAAGTCCACTACATCTAACATGAACTCTCAACTCATCCACACAACCATAAACATATCTCATGCCACACTACTCTAAACTAGAAACATCATGGCAAAAATCAACAAGCAAAACAAGTCATCATAAGCACATGGTCCAACACATCATAGGAACACTAAGAATCATCCTAAACATAGCATTGCATTGAGATTTACGAAATGAACACACCCCCCCAAACTTTTTTGGACCAAGGGTCTAAAAAGTTTGGCAAAGAGTGGTGAAAAGATCATGCAATGCACAAATTAAAGCACAATACAACAAGAATCAACACTTAAGCTAAAATAGCAATCTATAAATCAAGCAACAAAACCTAGGAAATGAAAGCAAATAGGGAGAGAAGTGTAAAGACATACCTTGAGTTGGGATTAAGAATAGGAGAGTTGTATTGCCACTTACACGAAAATGTCCTTCTTGGCCAAGTAGGAAGAAAAATCTCCTCCTCACACCTTTCTAAAGCTCACAAATCACATCAATTATCATTGCAAATCAAAATTTGAAGAACGAACACACCCCCCCAAACTTTTTCGGATCAAGGATCCTAAAAGTTTGGAAAAGAGTGATGAAAATAGGATTTGCAATAAATCAATGATCAAACAATGCATCTATCAAGCTCAACTAGACTAAAGAACACATGCTAAGAGGCAACACCCCTAAACTAGGATAAATCAGATGCACCAACAAAGGTAATAGAATACACTACCTCATATCAATGTTCAAGAAATCCAAAACACATCCCTAAGCTTCAAATTCCTTCATTAAAACACTAGCAAACAAAATATCTAACTACCAAGCAAACAACAAAACAAGCAACATTTTTTAAGGATGGGTGGCCTCCCATCTAGCGCTTGGATTTAACGTCCCCTAGCCGGACGACACCAATGTTAGCTAAATGGCCAAGGATATTTGGCATTCCTCCCATTATACAACAATCTCATAGCTTCAAAATTAAGGAAACAAGTAGGATTTCTACCCCATACACCTTCTTTCCTTTTCAATTTGAACATGTAAGCACATGCATAATTCACTTCATCTTTTCTCATCATAACACCATTCCACCCCCATTTCTTACTATCAAAAAATTTCCAAAGGATTTTCAATTCACTCTTATCATTGATCAACTCTATAGGCAAGACAAATTCACAATAAACAACTTTATCAATTAAAGCACAAGTGGAAGAGTCTAAGGGTTTAGAAATGCTTATTTCAATTGTAGGCTCCTCTTCCACTTTATTTGGTTGTTCTTTTTCCATAAAGCTCATGTCCACAAGTGGACATTCATCTTCATCTTCTTGTCCTTTCTCTTTTCCTCCTCTTGAATCTTCTCCTTCATTATCCTCCACTTCTTGTTCTTGATTCCTATCAATTTCAACAAGAGGAATGTCATACTCAATATCAACATAAGAAAGATTAAGATCACGATCAAAAGAATCAATAAGAGGGTTAGTGAAACTTTTAAGATAGAAAACTTTTTGAACACAAGACTCTTTAATCTCCTTAAACTCATCATTGTAGAGAACTTTCTTATCAACATCAAAGAAATCATAAAGGTCCTTGTATTCATCATGGTCATCACAATCATCCTCTTCTTCATCCTCTTCACTCTCAATTTCATACTCTTCCTTTTCACTTTCATCTCTTTGCTCTTCTTCTAGTACATCCCCCTCTTCATTGTGATCCCTAATCAACATAGCATGAGGATAATTACAACCAATGTCATCAACAATCATAGGAATCTCATAATCAAGGTAAGCATTAGAAGGATTAATAAAAAATTTAGCATTGAGATAATCTCGTAAAGAAAGAGCTTTCTTCTCCTTTTGATCACCCTCAACTTTATCTTCCACATTCCCTTCTTCCACCATACTTTCCACTTCCCCTTCAACTTCATCATCTATAATACCCCTATCTTCCTCCTTGTAATAGGATTGGATGCGAAATTCCTCCAATAAGAGCTCTAATTTCTTGTTTATCACATTACAAGTCAATTGTTGCAATTGGAACTCCAAATTCTTGATTTGATGACTTTGAGACATGAACATTTCATCAAACTTCTTGTTTCTCTCCTCAAAGCACCTTTTACCTTCCATTCTCATTTCTTCCAATTTCTTGAGAATGTGAGCTAGAGTCTCATCTAAATGGCAAGGAGGATTTTCTTCTTGATGGCAAGGCATAGGAATGGGTGGATTATAGGAATATGGCTCTTCATAAGAGGTATAGAAATATGGATCCTCATAAGAGTAGGAATTTTGATAGGTGTATGGATTAGGAGAATAAGGATAAGATTCTTCTTATGGAGGTGGTGGTTGATATGGGTAAGGTTGATAGGTGTATGAATTAGGAGGATATGTGTCTTGTGGGAAATACGAGTAATTGTTGTATTCGCCCATCTCAATTTAGCTCACTCCTACAAAAACAAGCAAGTATCAACACTCTCCAAGAATGATTAACAACAAATAAAGAAACAAAGAAAAACAAAGTAAACATCAATAAAAGCCTAACAAAGTAATCGTTTCCCCGGTAACAGCGCCAAAAACTTGTTTGCCAAAATTGTGATGATTTCCACGCAAGTTAACCAAGTTAAATATCGAACACAGGGAAATGATGTGATATCAAGCAAGTATTGAATGTTCACAAAGGTAGATAGCTAGGAAAGCAGGAAAACAATTATGGTTTCTATCTACTAATCAAGCAATAATAGTAAATCCTAACTATCACCTCAAAGAAGTGAGCAAGTGTGAAGTGTACATAGAAGTAATCCTACTATGGTTCCTTTAATGTCCTATCTATCCTAGCATGCAAAAGGTCTCTTGGTGTCTTAGTCAAGCCAACTAGTGTCTAGATCTCTCTACAACACAAAGTAAGGGCTCATTCGGATGTCTAGATCTCTCTACAACTCCCAACACTCTAATTAAGAGGTCTAGGCTAATATGCAATTCTCATTGATCATACAAGCAATATATCAAACACTTGGCATGTATAAAGTTCTTATAGCTCAATTCTCATTTCATTGCTAAAGCATATAAGCCATACAATCCAATTAAACATCCTAAGCATTCATACAAGTCATTAATAAGAGAACTAATCCAACAAGATCACTAATTCATGCATAGGATTAACAAGAACTAAATTCACCATAGTATTCATACAACCATGCAACAAGGACATTAGCCCATGGCTAATTGGTAGAACAAAACAACAATTAACATTGGAATCATCATGAATATTAACTAGAACAAGAGAATTAAAGGAAATCTTACCATAGGTGAAGAAATTGAATACAATCTACAAACCTCCAAAATGCCAACTCTTGATCCAAAGGTTAAAAACATAAATCGAACTGTAGAATTGAAGCTAATAACAAGACTAAGCTAATGGAACAAACGGATTAAAGATCCAATGGTTGGATCAAAAGTTATGGAAGAAAGAAAATTGAATATAACTAAGAACCCACTAAGTAACTACCTAATTCTCTCTCTAAACTAATCTAAGAAGTTGGAATAATGAAGATCTCCTTTTGGAAATCTGATCCTTGAAGTATTTATAGTGCCCACAATGTTTGGTCCAAAATGCCCTTCATTAAACCCACGAAAAGACGAAATAACCCTCAAAATTGGGCCTGTCCGGGGCATCACACGAGTGGCCTTCTGCTGCCACACGAACTGGGCTTGTGTAAACCCCTTCTTGTGGTCGTGTGATGGCTCGTCGCCCAAACCAGAGGCCTGCTGCACGAGTGTTTGCCTATGGGTGCACGAGTCGAAGCTTGTGGTCACACGAGCCAGGCTTGGTCGATCCTCGACTTCTTGTTTTCTTCATATCTTGAGTTCTAGAGCTCTGATTGACTCGATTCTTCTTGCGTTGCGACCCTCTCTTCGAACTCTTCGACATGGTATATCATTTGCCTCCATTGGATCAACTCACATTTTTTGAACTTTAACGAACTTGCTCATCTTTTGCCAGTTTTTGCTCGTTTTCACTACAAAACACATTTTCTTGCCACAAAATGGTTAATAGCACAATTTATACCAAATTAGGGTCAAATATGAATATAAGCACATCAAAACCATAGAGAAATGGATGCAAAAAGATGCAATTATGACCCTAATCATTTGTCAGCCTCATATCAAGCTGATTAATTGACTCATCAACCTTCATCTTGAAAGTGTCAAAGGTGTGAAGAACAGCTTGGAGCTTATTCTCCTTTATCTGATCAGTCCCTTCACACATTAAGGAAAGTTTCTCCCACATCTCCTTAGCTGTCTTACAGGTCTTGATCTTCTCGATATATTCTTTAGAGAGTCTCAATAATTTCTGTTCTGGCCACTTGGTCTAAGTTGAAGAGTTTTCTTTCAGCATCATTTAGTTCACTCTTCTTCTTCTCTGGCTTCCTTCTTTTGCTGATCTCTGCTTCTAGAGTCTTGCCATCACTCACTGCTTCCCAGTAGAATTTAATAGGCCCTTCCTCCAGAACATCCAGCATCCTATCATGAATGGCTCCAAGATGATTCTCCATTCTAAACTTCCAGTAGTCATAGTCTTCAATGGAAAATTCAGGCAGCTTCCACGTCTTGGATCCACTCTTCTTGTAAGAAGCAATATCAGCAAATGGTCAATAGAATTGCTTACAAGATTTTCTAAAATGATTTTCAGGGTTCTGTCCAGGTGACCACCAAAAGCTTTCTCAAATTGTGGTCTTTTAGACACACAGCTCTAATACCACTTGTTGGTCCCAAAGGCAGTTTTAGAAGAAAGAAATACTGATTCAAGTCTAGAAGGGGGGGTTGAATAGACGTGAAAGGTTTCAAAACTTTTTGGAACTAAGCCTGTTTATAAAATCAGCAGACAACCTTAAATTGGTCTTGTTTTATATAAAGTGCGCTGTGAAATTTGTGCGGAAACGTTTTTAATGAAAACCTTTTTAGTGAGTTATGTGCACAGGTAAGAGCAGAAAGATAAGAACACGAAACACAGGAATTTATAGTGGTTCGGACAAAAGGTCCTACTCCACTCTCCACAATCCAACTGGACTTGTGGGGCTCTCCACTAACTTCTCTCTTACTCACTCACACACTTTGAGAGTACTACTCTCTACAGATGTCTATGCTTAATAGCAATCGACTTCTAACAGCTTCTACAAAGCTTACAAAGGATTAATCTGAAAGAATGGTGTTGAGTACGGGTGAAGATTTTGAAGGATTTTAGGCAAGCTTGAACGCATGTAGATCGATACTTGGTACTCTTATTTATAGGTTCAAATCAACTAACCGTTGGGATTGACTAGAGATCTGAAATCCTATAAATTGGGAATCAATCAATCATTAAGATTGATTGAAACTTCTCCCTGATTCCCAGAAATCTTTGTGATTTCCAATCAATCAAGTTTGTCCCCTTGATTGATTTATCTTCTATTGTGGGAATCCTCTCTTTGTCGCAAGTCAACCCTTAACGTGATTCCGAAGAATCTGGGCGGAGCACAAGACTCCAGCTGATATGTCTCCTCAGCTGGTGTATCAGTCTGCTGATACTTGTCCTCAGCTGATGTGCTGGTCTGTTGATGTGCACCTCAGCTGATATTTTGGACCTCGTCTGGAAACTTGATCCTTGATCCTTCTCTTGTCTGCGACGTGCTCAGCTGGTCTTCTGATATCAGCTGATCTGACGCCTCTGACATCAGCTGATCTGACTCCTCAGACATCAGCTGATCTGTCTCCTCTGATGTTCTACTCCTGGTACTCCAGTGTCAGCTGCTCAAGTCTTCTGTCTTCTAGAATCGGCTAAGTCCTCAAAGCTTTAGCTGGTCTTCTTCTCTATGAAAGCTTCGGATCTTCTGGGCAGCAAGGTTGATTCCCCCGTACTAAAACCCATCTAATCCTAACAATTCATCAGCTGACTAACAGGTTCAGCTGGTCCTATTACAAGCTGATTGGTTTATCATATCATCAAAACATCTAACAAGAATATCCTAACACTAGGACTCAGTGAAAATCCTAGAGATCAAGAGAAGCTGTTCTTGATCAGTGCACCTTGGCACTCTAAAACAAGGAATTCATGTGGTTAAGGAATTCTCCGAACCACTATAAACCCCTGTGTCTTACTTGCTTTATTCTTTTGTACGAGTTATAACCTTCAAAGGTTTTGAATTAATCTGCTGCAAAACTATTACTTTGATCAAATACACAAGCCACTTA
>JAPKLY010002978.1:0-14259 GCA_026898435.1 Prunella vulgaris | reverse complement strand
AGGGTGTCTGAGCATGTTGTTTGTTCAGCATAGATCGATTCTGAGTGTAGCAAGCAGTGTTGATTGCTTCAGCCCAGTACTTCTTGGGCAGTCCAGATTCAGCCAACATAGTCCTGGCAACTTCTTTCAGGGTTCGATTCCTTCTTTCAGCTACCCCATTCTGCTGAGGGGTCCTAGCTGCAGAAGTCTCATGAGCTATACCATGGTTAGTACAGAAGTCAGTTATAATAGAGTTTATAAACTCGGTTCCTCGATCTGATTGGATCCTGACTATGCTCTGACCCTGTTCAGTACTCAATTGCTTGAGTAACTCTGGAAGCTTGACCTGAGTCTCCTTTTTGTTCAGCAAGAAAATAACCCATGTGTACCTGGAATAATCATCAACAACAACAAGGGTATATTTCCTACCATTTATGCTGACAGGAGTAACTGGACCAAAGAGATCCATGCGTAGGAGCTGAAGCACTCTGTCAGTTGAGAAGGCTTCCTTCACTTTGAATGAGGCTTTGGTTTGCTTGCCTTCCTGACATGCTCCGCACATGTGGTCTTTGCTAAAAATTTCATTAGGCAGACCATCTACAAGAGAGAGTCTAGAGATTTTGTTAATAATCTTGAAGTTTAAGTGACTCAGACGTTTATGCCAAAGCCAACTGAGCTCAGAGGAGCTCTTAGCGACCAGACAGGTTTCAGGAGGGCTGCTCTTGAAGTCAGCAAAATATACATTGCCCCTCATGTTACCTGTAATCAGAACCTGTAGTGTAGATTTGTCCTTCACAAGACACATGTAAGATGTAAATTCTACACTATATCCTCGGTTACAGAACTGACTAACCGAGAGTAAGTTATGTCTCAGTCCCTCAACATATGATACATTCAGTACACGGACAGAGTCAATAACAAGGGTTTCGAATCCTCTGGTGAAACCCTTAGAGTTATCACCGAAGGTTACCTGCGGGCCTTCCTGAGCTACATAATCCTAAAGGAGATCACGAAATCCGGTCATGTGCCTGGAACATCCTGAGTCCAAGTACCAGTCCTTCATCAGATCCTCCTTCCTCTTCTTGTAGCCCGCAGTGACCTGAAAAGAATCAGGCCTCAGGTACCCATCTCGTATTGGGTCCTGCTGAGTCAGCCATACCCTTCGGAATCCAGATTTGTTTAACAATTCTGATAGCTTCAGAAGCGTAAACCTGTTTCCCTGAAATATCAACATACACAGTTCTCTTCTTCCTTTGTGCCTGGGAAGTTGAGGGTGTATGGGTGTCAGCCTGAGATACAGGAGCCCTATATTGATTTCTGGCGGTGGACCTCATGTTCCTTCTTGGCCTGGGTGTATTGGGCTGAGTTTGATCCCTAGAAGGAGCAGCTCGGGCCTGACCTTTTGGCACTTGAGGTCTAGCCTGAGTGTTTCTGGAGTCAGATCTCCTTTGCCTTTCAGAGGCCACCTGGTTTGTCCTTCTCCTTTGAGGATTAGGACGCTCCTGATGGGCTCTGTACCCTGTCTGAGAAATCTGGACCTCAGTAGTCCTTGGCCTTGCCTAACGCCTCCTCTGTCCTGAGTTTCTTCTGCTCTGAACATTTCTAGGCTGGGCCTGAGAAATGCTGGGAGCAGAATTTTTCCCAGATTGAGGATTTCTAGGCTGAGCCTTGGATTTCCCTTGATCTGTCTTTCCTGACTCAGGATGAGGAGCCTTGGCCTTTCCCTTAGGTTTTGGCCTAGATTCCTCAGTCCTTTGCCTGACAGGTTCAGCAGGCATTTTCTCCTTCCCTTTGCCTTTATTCTGATGAGCAACACTTGAGCTCTTGTCATCAGTTAGGGCAGGGACAAACTTCTTCTGAGAGTTGCTCCCTGAAGCACCTCTCTTCTTCTTGCCCTTTGGGTCTTTTGAGGCATCATAGCCTAACCCAGCTTTAGCACCATTAGTCAGCTGAGAGAAACTTGTCAACTCATCAACCACTTGGGTAGATGTGTATAACTTCTTCAGCTTAACTTCAAGATGCCCATTTATTTCTTTCAGGGCCTCAATTTCAGAGGTGTATTGAAGCACCAACTCTTCATGAGCTTTCTCCTTTGAGATCAGCTCAAGATCCCAAGCAGTTTGCTCAGCACAAATGCGAGCTTTCCACTCAGGTTCGAACATCACTCTCAGAGCAATTCGCTCAATCATCAGTTGTTCCAGAGCAAGGAACAGATCCGTGTCACGAGTCTCAATCAGCGAGCTGATTACACCCTACAGTCTTTCTACCTCCAGTGGAGCTTCATCATGCTTGTTCCGAGCATGAAGTAGCTCTTCCTGAAGATGTACTAATCTGAGGGCTTCTTCAGTATCTCTTACTCTGAGAGACTTAGTTAACCGATCGTTCTCCTCACTCAGATGTGCATTCACATCCACTGTGTGAGTATGAGTCTCCTGCAGCCTTGAGAAGTCAACCATCAATTGCTCTAGGGCGAGCTGAAGGTCGAGTTCTCCTGCTGAATCTGTGCTAAGCTCAGGTGCGTGATCAGGAGAAGAGGCAGAAGAACATACCTCGTCATCTGCCATCAGGCAGAGGTCATCATACTCTTCATCGGAGAAGAGTTCAGGGGACCGGCGTCCTGGGCCATCTGAATCTGAGGAATCCTCAGCAAGCAACGCTCTCCGGTCTGATGCCCTGAGCTCTCTTTTGGCTCTCCGATCTTCTCGCTCACGAGCACTGAGCTCCGGACAATCATACTGATAATGTCCGGTCTTTTTGCAGTGGTAGCACTGATCTACATCAGAAGCAAACTTCTTGTCAATGTACCTTTTATCAGATGACTCCCTCCTGCTCCCTGATGATCGTTCAGGTTTGGAGCTGGATCTTCTGGGCACATCATCTCTCTTCTTCTCATCTTCGTCGCTCAGGCTCGTTGCGATCCCTCTAGGAATCTGAACCCCTCCTTTCTTCTCTTCGGGGGCTTGATCTCCTGGGGCTGGAGTACCTGCGATCACGGGTGTCAGTATAAAATTTCTTATACCTTCCGAATCGAGAGTTCAGTTTCTCGAAGCGCCGCACCATCAGGCTGTACTCCAAGGCTAGCTCATCTTTGTTCATGTCCTTCAGAGACTTGGAGCCAAATCCAGCCTCAGGCTCAGGAGTAGCTTTAAGAGCCACGCTCTTTTCCTTTTCAGGTGTCTTCTCCTCACTAACTTCTTCACTGACAACACCCATCTTCTTCCTCTTATCGAGGTCAAATTCCAGAGCCTTTAACTCTGAGAATAGATGAGAGTGAGTAATGTTTGTAAGATCCTAAGTATTTTTCAACAAGATTACTCCTGTGTCCCATCTTTCAGGGAGACAATTTAGGATTTTAGAAGACACCTCCCTCTTGGGAAACTCCTTCCCAAGGGTTGTTAGCTCGTTCATCATCTTAATGAACCGAGCTTCCATCTGATCGATGGATTCACCCTCTAACATCCTGAAGGCCTCAAACTTCCAGATAGCAAGATCTCTCTTGTTCTCCTTGATCTTTTCTGATCCCTCACTCATTTCCCTCAAGGTATCCCAGATCTCCTTAGCTGTCCTCAGGTGCATGAGTCTGACCGAATTCTCGTAAGAAACGGTGTGGAGTATAATGTTCTTAGCAACATTATCCAGTCTGATTTGCTTAATCTAATCAGAATTAAGCGCGGACCTCTCCACCTCTTCATCTCCGACGGCTGGAACAGGTACATTGCCAGCAACAGGCCAGGTCGTCTGAAGATTTCTCATAAATCTGATCGGGCCATACTCAATCACCTGTGGCATCTGATCATGGATAGAGTAGAGATGTGCAAGTACCCTGAATTTCCAATAGTCATAGTTGTCAATAGAGAATTCAGGAAGATTGCCTTCGAGGCATTTAGAACCGGATGCCATGGTATGCAGTTTTTCAGAAATAAGATCTATTCAGTAGACCACCAAAATTTTCTCCTCAGAAACTGTTGGTAAACAAAGTCAGTGGTCTTTTGAACCACTGCTCTGATACCACTTGTTGGTCCCGAAACGAGTATAATCAGTGTATGGGGGGGAATACACTGAAGTCAGATTTTTCTAAAAGACTCAGAAAAATGCTCTAACACTCTCAGTCAGGATTTCCTGAAGTACTCAGTATGCTGAAGGTCCACAGGGGTAGCAGGAACAGTTCAGTAACGAGTCAGATAAGCTGAGTGTGAGTAAAGTGCTTGGAAGCTCAGTAGAGATAACAAACCTACTGACCGCTCGGAAGCTAGTCAGTTGGACCACTATCTCAGTGAGCCAGAGTGAGTGCGGAAAGTGAGCCCTTAGATTCTACTCGTTTTAGTTTCTGAAAACATTTTCTCTGAGTTTGCTTAGTAAACTGGTGGTTAAGGCTGAGTGTACAGTATTAAGATACAGGATGATTGATTCAGTCCTGCATAGAAAAACGATGCAGAATGTTCAGTTTATTATGATGACAGTTATGATCCTGAACAGAACAGTAAATCAGCACACAGGGGACTTTTTAACGTGGTTCAGAGATAACCAACTCCTACGTCCATGACCTGATTTAACAGGAAGCTATCCTCTAAACCCTGAGGATAGGTACTTGGGTTTTACGTGCCAAGGGACACGAATAGCCAACTTCCTCTCTTAGGAACTGACCCCTGGGCGGTTTACAAGTCTCAGTCCTTCTAACCAACCAATCTCACACCTTGAGTGGTTTGGTATTCTGGTTTACAACTAAGATAGCTCTAGCAATACAAGACAATGCTAAATAATAGAGCTATCGATCTAAGCAAATACAGAGTGAATCCTACTACAACACTAGGGAAATTTAATTGCAGAGTGTTGTTTATAGTATGCTTTGAATGCTTGGATTCTTGAGAGTTTTCTATTGGAAATTTCCCATTAGCCTTGAATGGGTGCAAGGCTCTCCATATTTATAGGTAAGATTCAAAATAGATCCGTTGGAGGAGATCAAATCAAATCTTTCCTATTTTAGGTAGATTGCAGGCTAGAAATACTGTTTGACCTACCCGCCATGCTTATTTTGGCAAGTTGTCACATCACCTGCAACTTTTGAGATGCATTAAATGCTGCGTGGACTCCGTACATATGTGTCGAAAGATCATTGGCTCTCCGCTCTAACGGCTAGTTGATTTTCAGACATTTGTCCTTCCTCGTACATTCAATACTCTGAGTCTCTTGTTAATTACTCAGTCTGAACGTGTGTCTTAATGGAGTCTTACTGACATTCTTTTTGTCTCTTGTCCCATAGCATAAATAACCTTTTGCTTTGGACTTACATGATTCAGGTGATCTGAACCAAGACCTAAGTCAGGTCTTAAGTGCATTCAGCACAGCCTGATAGGTTATTTAGCCCAGTATGTGTAACCTTTTTGCTTTGGACTTACATGATTCAGGTAAACTGAACCAAGACCTAAGTCAGGTCTTAAGTGCATTCAGCACAGCCTGATAGGTAACACTTACTCTTCACTGACTAAGTTCGGTCCTGAGTATGCTTAGTGTACTCAGTAGAAGCATCAGCCAATGGTACTTCAGGATAGTCTTCAGGATGGATCAGCAGGCTTCGTTCTTCAGCTTCAGTACAGACAGTCTTTAGCAGAACTGACTCTGATTTCTTCAGGATGGATTGCACATCAGACTTCAGTAAATTGGGTCGACTCCAATATTCTTCAGTCTTCAGCATGGTCCTCCTGTACTGAATTACTAACCTAACTATCCTGAATTATTTTATCCTGAACAACTATACTTAGGAAAATTCATCAGGGGTTTTGGGATCTAATCAAAACACTCAGATTGTCCCAACAGTATGCTTAGAGTACTCAGTAGAAACATCAGCCAATGGTACTTCCGGATTATCTTCAGGAAGGATCATCAGGCTTTGTTCTTCAGCTTTAGTTCAGGCAATCTTCAGCAAGACTGACTGACTTCTTCAGGATGGATTGCACTTCAGACTTCAGTAAATTGGGTCGACTCCAATATTCTTCAGTCTTCAGCACGTTCCCCCTGAACTGAATTCCTAACCTAACTATCCTGAACTAGACAATCCTGAACGACTGTACTTAGGCAAATTCATCAGGGGTTTTGGGATCTAATCAAAATACTCAGATTGTCCCAACACTTAGTCATTAAAGTTAAATTCTTTGTTAAAGAAATTTTTTCAAGAGACTTATATACTGTTAATTTATGTTTCATAGTTCATTTTATTTCGCATATATCTGTCATTAAAAAATTAATATTTCAAAATACTTTAGCATAATTAATGATAAATAATTCTATATATTCTCACTTTCAGCATTTAAGAAATGGGTGTATGGTCTATGTGGAGAGGGCTCTCGAGATCATGAAGATTGGTATGTATAAATATGTAGCTATAGACAATTAGATTCATGGTTAATTTTGAGCGTATGTTTTCATTTTTTTGAAGGTAAAAATAGTTTTCGTACTTTAAGTTTCACATGATGTCATTTTTACCCTCTTGACTTTCAATTCTTATAATTGATCCTTTAATTATTTTTAAATTTTTACATTTTTGCCCTATATATAATCTGTTATATCGGGTAATCATTAGGTCATACTCTAGCATGACATTCATTTTTTTCTATTTTATTTTATTATATGATATAATCTTGTTTGGAAGTTTTTAATTGTATGGCTAACACTTATATGTCAATATATATATATATATATATATATATATATATATATTGAAAATTGATTAAAATAAACGATAAAAATTTGCATGAAACCAAGTTCAAGATAAATTCGATTTTATTTATTATCACTGTTAAGTAAATTCATTATCACATTTAAAAAATCAAGTATATTTTTATAACAGTGATAGTATATATATGAACAATAGTGATAGTGATTACACATAACAGTGATACGAGTTCATATGAACCCGAGTTCAAAACAACTCTCCAAAGTCCCCTTTGGAGAGTGGTTCTGTCACGAACTAATTTAAAAAAAAGAATGCTTTATAGAACGGTTTCTAACTGATGTATTAGGTTTTGACCTTAGAGAGCATTTAAATACTGCTTTGTAAGTGCACATCAGGGCATAACCTGAATGGTTACCTGATGTAGCAGGTCATATGACAAAATGTCAAAATTGTGAAAGTAGGAGGTGAACTTCAAAAATTAAAAATCAAGAGAACTAATCTTAATCCATTAAACTAATAGGGTGAAAGAAAAGTTTTTCTATTATAATTTTTAATTTTTTTTAGATGTCAGTTTTAAATTTGAAGTCATAATACTTCTTTTAGCATAGTTAATGATAAACAATTCTATATATTCTCACTTTCCGCATTTAAGAAATGGGCGTATAGTCTATGTGAAGAGGGCTCTTGAGATCATGAAGATTGGTATGTATAAATATGTGCGTGAATATTTTCTTCACTAGCTGTAGTCAATTATATTCATGGTTAATTTTGCGTGTAAGTTTTCATTTTTTTGAAGGTAAAAATAGTTTTCGTTCATTAAAAAATAAAAATAAAAGTATAAATCAAAATTTTATATATTCGTAGTCTTTTTTTTAGATAAGAACAACCTAATAAGAATATCGGACCCAACTCTGTCAAAGATATTTTACTGAAAATACTATTTTTTAATATTCTAATCGAACTCCGTTCAGGCTACGACCTTTCAAAAATACTTATTTAATCCTTAAAAATTAAAAAGTTAATGTTAGTTATAATCATGTATATTTTAAGTTTTTTTTCTAGGTTAAAAAAATATAAAAACTTATTCCGTCCCAACTCAATCAAAAAAATACTATTAAGAATGATATTTTTAATAAATTTAGACTAATCTCTGACCTTTCAAAATACTAAATTTGAACTATTAAAAAAATAGGTAAATCAAAATTTTATATATTCGTAGTTTTTTTTAAGGTAAAAACAGTCTAATAAGAAGATTCGACCCAACTCCGTCATAGAATTTTTATTGAAAATGCTATTTTTTAAAAAATTTGATCGGGCTCCGACCAGGTTCCGAATTTTCAAGAACACTAATTTAATTCTTAAAATTTAAAAAGACAACGTCAGCCATAATCATATATTTATTAAATTTTTTCAAGTTAAAGGAACCTAAAAAATCATTAACACCCAACTCCAATAAAAATTACTATTGAGGATGGTATTTTTAAAAATTTTAGACAGATCTTCGACTTTTTAAAATACTAGTTATTCTACTAATAAAAAAAATGATAATGTCAATCAAAATTTTATATAAGCGTAATTTTTTAAGGTAAAATTAACCTAAAAAGTGATTCCAACCCGATTCCTCACGAAAATTTAAGACATTTTTAAAAATTCTAATAGGATTTCGACCTTTAAAAAATAACGTGAATCATGTCATGCACATTTCAAAATATCTTTTTTTATAAACTATTATATCAATTTAATGTAAGAAAAGAATTAGGAAAAAGATTAGGAGTGAGAAAAGAAATAAAAATAAGGAACATGAATAAAGGTTATATTGGTCACTTATTTTTAAAAAAGGCTAAAAAAGAGTTTTTATAAATTTGTGGACAAAAACGAGTTTGTACCTTTAAAAAAGGCTAAAATTTATAGTTTTATGAAATTTTTAATAGTAAATTAGAAAAAAATAAGTAAGATTTGTACCACACATAGGAGAAATCGGTTCCTGCGCATGTTACTCGATACGTGCATCCAAATTTCATTCTCCCATACTCTCCAACTGTGAATCTACCAAAAAAAAGAAGATGAATTAGAGAGTTCATGCAATTTATTTTAACTTAAATTAATTATAAAAAATATATGAAATGTTCAAAATATTAATCTAAAATTTGTAAAATAAATTTTATACCTTGAGAGTTGCAAGGTGCAACGTCATGCTGGTGTATTGCACTTGTGCTATGGCCAGAAGAAAAGTAAATAGATGTAGTTGCTCCATTGCTTTGGAGTATATAAAGGGCTCAAAATTCTGCATGTAAAGTTAAATTAGAAAACTTAGAGTCCTTGAAAAAATTATTTTAAAAATTTATAAGATATTATTATTAAGTAGTTTATAAATTGTTAATGTATCTAATAAACCTTATAAATTACTTGATAATTTATCATAAATTTTTAAAATTTTAATTTAAATATATACATATATGTTTTGATTAGAGATGTTAAACGGGCTAGCCCTAACCCTATAGGGCCAGCCCTAACGGGTTTCGGGTTAAACGGGTTAGGACCTTATCCGGTTCATTCTTAACGGTCCTCTAATATTTGAGACCTAACCCTAACCCTAGCGGTCCTCGGGCTAAACGGGTCATAAACGGGTCATGTCATAAATAATAAAAAAAATCTAAATTTTAACACATAATCTAAAATAATTGTCATAAAATGTTAATATTTAAACTAGAACCTAAACATGGTCCATAATTTCATTAAAATTATTAAAAATAGTTTAATATAATTACAAAAGTTCAAACGTCAACACTTAAATGTTTAAAAGTTCATTGGTATTTAAAAGTTCAAGTATAAATACTTAAAATTAATATAACACCTAAATAGAAATTGGAGATAACTTCAATTAATAATAATAATAACTAATAAGTATATTATATATTTAATTGATATATATAAAATTAAAAAATTATGCGGGCTAACGGGCGGGCTCGGTTAACCGGTGGGCTAGCCCGTTTAGCCTGCGGGCTAATAGGGCCGGGTCAAAAAAGCCCGGATTTAAACGGGCCAATGAAAGCATGGCCCTAACCCTGCATTTTTCAGGGTTAAACGGGCCGGCCCTATTAGCCCAGCCCGGATTAACATCTCTAGTTTTGATACAGGATGGGGAAGCTATTAAATTTTAATTTTTATGGAATACTAAAAAAAAGATATTAAATTAATTTTAAATTTTGTTATATTTAAATATACTAGCCTCTTTGCAAGTGTTTTTTGACACTTCTTCAGCGAAATGTTTTCTTGGAGTTTCTTATGCCGCTTTGATAATGTACACATGCTACACATATCAACTGCGTCGGTGACTTTCGTGGGAATGCACCAATGCGGTATAGTGGCTGATGTCGCACTGAGTAGAAGCGACATCAGCCCTAGAAGCCCTATTTCTATAGAAAAATTAATGTTAGTTGCTTGACCTTGTACCTAACAAGCGTTAAGGTACTAAACCCAAAATACAATCCATTGATTTTTTTTTAAAATCTTTGTTATTATCTTCTCATCTTTGTTAATTCAAATAATATTTACTTTTAAGATAATGTGCACATTCTGTGAATGATCGGTACATGCACATTTTGTGCACATTTTATGCATGATCAATATGTATATGTGTTTGCCTATTCGGTGTCTACGTGCAAGTGTACACGATCGTTATAACGTTGCGGCAAGATTGGCCAAGTTTTAATGTATATCGAACCCAAAGGAGACGGGGATTTGTAAGGGAAGATTAATGTTCCTAATTCGAAAATACAAAGCAAGTAAAGGGGATAAGGTATCTATCGTCTACAAGTGTGTCAAACTAGTAAACTACCTATCACCTTGATTCACAAAGTGAGCAAAAGTGTGAGAGGTGTGTTAGTGTACTATCCTACGTTTCGTGTGGTGAAGTTTCACTTACTCATGCATGAGGTATTGTACAATCAATGGGAAAGCCACACTCATACATGCAAAGGGTCTCCCTAAATGCACATAAGAGTCTCTAATTGTCTTTCTAATTTACTAAGGCAATTCTCATTATCTTAGGAATTTTAACAAACTCCTAACATGCAATGGCCTAATAACAAGAAGATTTAGGAAATGAGCCCAACTCTCGTATGAGACTAAATCCTAATGGCCCATATAATCGATTAAGTATCTTAAGCATTCTTGCAAACCATCAAAGTAGAGAATTGATCATATAACAACTCAATGCACTCATAAGATCAACATATACACCCCACTACTCCATAGGAATCATACACCAACACACTAAGAGATTAGCCCATGGCTAATTGTGCAAACAAAATGGAAATTGAATTAACTACAATCATAATTGCGCAGGAATTCTAAAGAGTATACAAAAATTCACCTATTACAATTGGAATTGAAGAGATACAAGTTTACCTCTATAAGCTAGAAATTAATCCAACAATGCAAATTGAAATTCATTCTGTAGGAATGTAGCTGGAGATATACTAAGTATGTTGGAGAAGACGGATCAACGATCCATACGGTAGATCAAAAGATATCGCAGAAATCGTAAGTGGAAATCTAAGAACACCAATTTGGAAACTTCCAATAACTTCTCCTAATCTAGAGAGAGAATATGATGATGTATGTGAATCTAAAATTCTAAGTGTCCCCTTTGGAAATCTGAGATGAAAGTATATATAGTACCCTTGGATTATTGACTAAGATGCCCTTCATTAAAACTTGCAAAAATACGAAAATAGCCCTGAAATTATGAAATTTTGAAACTGATGTCGAGCGTGAACTGGAGAGCTGCCGATCGTGATCGGCAGTGAGTTCGCGCGCTTTGTCCAGCTGCCGAACCACAACTGCACTCCTGTCGATTCTCGATCGCGCGCGAGGACGCGCGCGCCGTCGTCTGCCGATCCAGAACAAATCCGTGCGATCCGTGTTGACGTGCTGCCGATCTAAGACGACGTCCTGCCGATCCCACTCCTTAGCTCGGGTCATGCTAGACTCTCCTCGTTTTCGTCATATCTTGAGTTCTAGGACTCCGATTGACTCGATTCTTCTTTCGTTGTGACCCTCTCTTCAAGCTCTTCGACATAGAACATTAATTTCTTCATTTGGCCAAACTCTAGATTTCCGGACTTTTCTCGATCTTGCTCGTTTCTTCCCCATTTTGCTCATTTTTATCTATAAACCCAACTTTCTAGCCAAAAAGGGTTAATAGCACAATATATACCATTTTAGGGTCAAATATGAATATAAGCACACCAAAAGCATATAGAAATGAATACAAAAACATGCAATTATGACCCTAATCAATACGCTTCGAGGTTTGTATGTATTTACATTCTTATTTAATTAATGTGTGATATTAATTATACTACCTCCGTTACACAAAAGTTTTCATACTTTCCTTTTTAGTTTTTCCCACAAAAGTTTGCATGCACTAAAATGAAAATATTACTTTAAATCTCCACCACTAAAATCTCCACCTCACAATTTTCATCCAACATATTCTACTCATTATATTTTCTTAAAAATTGTGCCAAAAAAATACCGCAAACTTTTGAAGGATGGCGGTAGTATTACTTAGTCATTAAAGTTAAATTCATTGTTAAAGTTTTTTTTTCAAGAGACTTATATACAGTTAATTTATGTTTCATAGTTCATTTTATTTTGCATTTATCTGTCAATAAAAATTAATATTTCAAAATACTTTAGCATAATTAATGATAAACAATTCTATATATTCTCACTTTCAGCATTTAAGAAATGGGCGTATGGTCTATGTGGAGAGGGCTCTTGAGATCATGAAGATTGGTATGTATAAATATGTGCATGAATATTTTCTTGACTAGTTATAGTCAATTAGATTCATGGTCAATTTTGCGTGTATGTTTTCATATTTTTGAAGGCAAAAATAGTTTTCGTTCTTTAAGTTTCACGTGATGTGATTTTTATCCTCTTGATTTTCAATTCTTAAAATTTATCCTTTAATTATTTTTTAATTTTTATATTTTTGCCCTATATATAATCTTTTATATCGGGTAATTATTAGGTCATACTCTAGCATGACATTCATTTTTTTCTATTTATTTTATGACAAACACTTATATACAAATTTCTACGGGTCAAAGATCCGTAGAAATATCCATTTTTTAAAATCCGCGGGTCTAAACCGGGTCGGGCCGAATTTGAGTATTTTTTTTCAAAATTCGCGCAGCTTGTGATTTTCGCTCCCAGGTATGTTATAGTTGGGGCAAATGCATGTTACTTTAAGGCAAAACGTGTGTTACAACCGGATTAAATGTTGTTTTCTACACATATTCATTTATTGTTGTAGAAGTAAATATTTTTCATGCAATGTAACACATGTATATGTTACATTGTATGTGTAACACATATTTATTCTTAATAAAAATACATTTTATCCTATAGTAACACATATATGCTCATATAATAACACAAATTGAGGAACAAATATGTGTTACAATTAAAGTAAATATGTATTACTGTAAATTTATGTTACAATTGGAGTAAATTTATGTTACTGCAAATGTGTGTTACATCTAGAGTACATGTTTGTTACAATTAGAGTAAATGTGTGGTACTGCAAATGTATGTTACAATTAGAGTAAATGTGTGTTACTGCAAATGTGTGTTACAATTAGAGTAAATGTGTGTTACTGCAAGATCAAATGTGTGTTACTATATGCACAAACATTTATTTATCCTTATAAAAATATATATTATATTTTATATCACATATATAAGGTATTAAATGATGTATTAAGTACATGAATAACATATTATTAACATAAATCAACAAAGAGAATAAAAAATAAATTAGGTAACACATATTTATACTTGCAGAAATACATATTTTCTTTATAGTTACTTGAAAAGTATAAAAAATTAATTTTTTAAGAACTTGTAACACAGATTTTGCCTAATTGTAACATATCTTTGCCCAAATTGTAACATACCTGGGAGCCAAAAAATATATTTTTAACATAAATCAACAAAGAGAATAAAAAATAAATTAAGTAACACATATTTATACTTCCAGAAATACATATTTTCTTTATAGTTACTTGAAAAGTACAAAAATTTAATTTTTTAAGAACTTGTAACACAGATTTTGCCTAATTGTAACACGCCTTTGCCCAAATTGTAACATACCTGGGAGCGAAAAAACCTGGAACTACAAGTTGCACGAAACTTTGGAAAAAAATGTCCAAATCTGACCCGACCCGGTTTAGATCCGCGAATTTTTCAAAAATGGATATTTCTACGGTAGAAATTTGTACACAAGTGTTGCTCTTATTTTATTATATCGTATAATCCTATTTGGAAGTTTTTAATTGTATGGCTAACACTTATATGTCAATATATACATATATATATATGTATATTGAAAATTGATTAAAATTAAACGATAAAAATTTGCATGAACCCAAGTTCAAGATAAATTCGGTTTTATCAATTATCAATGTCATATAAATTCATTATCACAATTAAAAAATCAAGTATATTTTTATAACAGTTATAGTGATTACACATAATAGTGATACGAGTTATCAAGAGTTTGGGCTATCCGAAAGAAAATCCATGCAAAGAAAGCC
>JAPKLY010002977.1:0-21160 GCA_026898435.1 Prunella vulgaris | reverse complement strand
ATATCGCATCGTTTCCCTGTGTTCGATATTTAACTTGGTTAACTTGCCATGACAACAACGACCACGTACACTTGCGTGGAAATCATACACGATTTTGGCAAACAAAGATCAGGGACCAGCAGGTTCTCCTCCTCCTCCGCCTCTGGCTGCAACGGAGGGTAATCACTCTCATTCGAACCGTTAACGCCAGGCTCTCTACCAAGATCAGGACCAATGTCAGTGCCCTCAACAAAATCATATCTAGTGCCACCGGAGCTGGGGTCTCATAGTCGTCCTCTTTATCGTGCAAGCTCGTCATACGGGATACTCTGACGTTCTAGATGGCCTGGCATCACCAGAATTTTGAATACGGTTCATACTGCTAAAAGGAGAAGGTAAAACTTTAAAGGATTAGGCTTATCCTGAAGATTGGAACTCTTTAGCCCAGAAATTGGGACTCCTTAAGTTTGGCTCTTAAAGGTATGGGAAATTAAATGGAAGGAGTGAGGGTTTGAAGGGTTTATATTTGGGTCAAACGGAGGTCACGCGGCAATTAGTCAACTCGTGTGACCGTTCTGCTATCATATGTGCACCTCCGTAATTCTAGTGCAACCCAGAAACTACCCTATGGATCCTTCCATTACCGTATTTTGAAATTAGAAATGCAGGCAACGACAAGCGTGGCAATTTATGAAATCTCAAAAGAGAGGCACTCATCGTGCGGGATAAAGCGCAACTATGGCATAACCGGGGCACACTACCCACAAAGTCAGAGGTAATGAGTACCTACTGTTGGTCCCGAAACGAGTTAAATCAGTGTATGGGGGGGGGAATACACTGATGTCAGATTTTTCTGAAAGACTCAGAAAAATATTCTAACGCACTCAGTCAGGATTCCCTGAAGTACTCAGTATGCTGAAGGTCCACAGGGGCAGCAGGGACGGTTCAGTAACGAGTCAGATAAACTGAGTGTGAGTAATGTGCTCGGAAGCTCAGTAGAGATAACAAACCTACTGACTGCTCGGAAGCGAGTCAGTTGGACCACTATCTCAGTGAGCCAGAGTACGTGCGGAAAGTGAGCCCTTAGATTCTACTCGTTTTAGTTTCTGAAAACGTTTTCTCTGAGTTTGCTTAGTAAACTTGGTGGTTAAGGCTGAGTGCACAGTGTTCAGATTCAGGATGATTGATTCAGTCCTGAATAGAAAAGCGATGCAGAATGTTCAGTTTATTATGATGACAGTTATGATCCTGAACAGAATAGTAAATCAGCACACAGGGGACTTTTTAACGTGGTTCGGAGATAACCAACTCCTACGTCCACGACCTGATTTAACAGGAAGCTATCCTCAAAACCCTGAGGATAGGTACTTGGGTTTTACGTGCCAAGGGACACGAGTAGCCAACTTCCTCTCTTAGGAACTGACCCCTGGGCGTTTTACAAGTCCCAGTCCTTCTAACCAACCAATCTCACACCTTGAGTGGTTTGGTATTCTGGTTTCCAACTAAGATAGCTCTAGCAATACAAAACAATGCTAAATAATAGAGCTATCGTTCTAAGCAAATACGGAGTGAATCCTACTACAACACTAGGGAAATTTGATTGCAGAGTGTTGTTTATAGTATGCTTTGAATGATTGGATTCTTGAGAGCTTTCTCTTGGAAATTTCCCGTTAACCTTGAATGGGTGCAAGGTTCTCCATATTTATAGGCAAGATTCAAAATAGATCCGTTGCAGGAGATCAAATCAAATCTTTCCTATTTTAGGTAGATTGCAGGCTAGAAATACTGTTTGACATACCCGCCATGCTTATTCTGGCAAGTTGTCACATCACCTGCAACTTTTTGAGACGCATTAAATGCCGCATTAAATGCTGCGCAGACTCCATGCATACGTGTCGAAAGATCATTGGCTCTCCGCTATAACGGCTAGTTGACCTTCAGACATTTGTCTTTCCTCGTACATTCAATGCTCTGAGTCTCTTGTTAATAACTCAGTCTGAACGTGTGTCTTAATGGAGTCTTACTGACATTCTCTTTGACTCTTGTCCCATAGCATAAATAACCTTTTGCTTTGGACTTACATGATTCAGGTGATCTGAACCACGGCCTGAGTCAGGACCAATGTGCATTCAGAACAGCCTGATAGGTTATTCAGCTCAGTATGTGTTACCTTTTTGCTTCGGACTTACAGGATTCAGGTGAACTGAACCAAGGCCTAAGTCAGGTCCTATGTGCATTCAGCACAGCCTGATAGGTGACACTTACTCTTCACTGACTGACTTCTGTCCTGAGTATGCTTAGTGTACTCAGTAGAAACATCAGCCAATGGTACTTCAGGATTGACTTCAGGATGAATCAGCAGGTTTCGATCTTCAGCTTCAGAACAGACAATCTTCAGCGAGACTGACTGACTCCTTCAGGATGGTTTACACTCCAGACTTCAGTAAATTGGGTCGACTCCAATATTCTTCAGTCTTCAGCATGGTCCACCTGTACTGAATTTCTAACCTAACTTTCCTGAACTATTTTATCCTGAACAACTATACTTAGGCAAATTCGTCAGGGGTTTTGGGATCTAATCAAAACACTCAGATTGTCCCAACAATTTCCCCCTTTTTGATGATGCCAAAACCCTTAAGCAAATTCCTATTCATCTATACAATCAACTGACTTAGTCAGTGAGAACAACTCAGTACCACCTGACAAACTAGGTACTTAGTCTATAAGATGAAAACAAGGAATGGGTTAGTACAGTTCTTGAAAAGGATTCAGAAAAGTAAATTCAGGAGTCAACAAGAAGTTGTACTCAGGAAAAATAAATAACTTCATTGATTGATAAGAAAATACAAGTATCCTGAAGCTATTACAAAATTCCTGAACAACTAGCTCCTGATCTAGTCTTCATCCTTATTCCAAGCAGTCAGTGGAATCTCGTACATCTCCAGTACCCGGTTCAGGACCTGCTTCATCCTGTTCCGATCAGCAACGGCCCCGGTAGCTCGTCCTACTCTGACGACTTCTTCAGAAATTGCTTTCCGGTCCAGCTGCTTAGAATTCCTAAAGAGTGGAGGAGGCTACTTGATGAATTCCGGAGGAGCGATCTCTACACCTTCAGTGTCAGCATGTCTGATGATTTCAGCCCAGAGATCAGGAAGCTCCTGTGCCATCCAGTGGTGGAGTATGACGTCTTTTTCTTCAGTCAGATCGTCCCATAACCCCACCACGTAGAATAGGTATGCCCACCTATTTCGGATCGGAATCCATACCTCCAGCATCTCAATCGGAATGAAGTCTTCAACAAACTTCAATGGAGGATGACTTTGATCTGGTCTGACCACAATCTTCCTCTGAGTCTTCATCCGAGATCCAGATGATACAGATTTCTTCTTCTGGACCTGAGAAGTCAGATACTCATTAGACTCTTTTAGGCGCTGGATCTGACTGAGCAGCGAAATTTCTTTCATTTTTGCTATATTTTCAGCTTCAGTCATCACCAATTTCTTCTGAGTGGTCAGGCCAGATGGCATTTGTTCCACCATCTCCTTATATAATGGCTCAAGAGCCGGATCTTCAGAGGGTCTCAACTTCTTCGGATCTGAGCCTTCAGCAGCTTCGATGGCGGCTACGAATCTAGTCCTCTTTCTTTCCGCAGCCTTCAGTTCAAGGGGAAAGTTTTTCTTCTTAGCTTTACCAGTAGTGGCAATTTGCTTCTTCCCTTCTTCCCCCGTTTTGGCATCATCGTCATTAATACGTTTGACAACTTCATCCACTGACTCCGCCAAAAGATTGAACTGACTGTCCATCTCAGTCTGCTTCACCTGCAATTGCCCAATCTGCCCTGCCATTCCTCTGAGGCCGATACTGAGCTGATCAACGGCTGAATTGTGTGCAGCCTTCAGTCGACCCTCAAAGTTTTCTATCCTTGTGTCTAAGGCAGATGCAATTTTCTCCTTCTCCTGTGCAGACAACCCTCAGCAGGTCCTCCTTCAGTTCAGCTTTTAGCTTGACCAACTTCTCATCAACCAGTTGATCAACCTTTTCAGACAGTTGTTGATCCAGAAAATTGGCAAGCTTAGTGTCCTGCTGAGTCTGCACATTAGAAACCATCTGATTGCAGTTCTGAATAGCATCCTTGGCTTGCTCTGAAATGACAGTGAGTTCTACATTGATTCCAGTCCGAGCTTCCCCAAGAAGATCAATCGCTGCATGCATATCAGTAGCCATATCATTCAGGTCACGGTCCAGTCTGTTCACTTTCTTGTTCAGCAATTCAGAATTTGAACTAACCCTACTAGATTTTTGCTCAACGAGGATGACCCTCCTGTGCAGATTGCCAAGAGCTCGTGAGGAATTCTGAAGATATACTGCTTCGGGTGTAGTCCATTTGCCTCTGACTCGGACCATGCCTGGTGGACCCTCTCCTGAAGCCTCCGCAATCCCGGGTCCCAGGATTGCTTCATCGGCCGGTGCACTGACTCCCTCAGTCCCACCTTGCTGATCGTCATCAGCAATCATCACCACCTCCATTTCAGCTTCCTTCTCCTCTCTCCTCTCTTCAGCTTTCTGAGTCTCAGGCTCAGGATACATTCTGCGGACTGTTCTGATAAAGTCCACCATCTTGATCAGATGATGTAGAGAGTTTACATCAAAATGATCAAAGAGGGCGGCTTCTAAATCTGCAATGCAGTCCCATCCTCTGGACTCTCCTAGCTGGCTGAGCTCAGACCAAGTAGCATTTCTGATCATGGCAAAAGTGCGGAGTTGCACAACTGCCTCCTTCTGAGCTTCAGTGAGATCTGGAAATCTCCTCTCCACCATCTCAGCTGCCTCTCCCCTTGCTACTATCTCAAAATTTGAAAGAATATTCACATCGGGCACAGGGAAAGGCCATGGTGTTTCAGCCTGAACTGATTCAGCAGCCTCTTGCTCAACTCCTCCTTCCTGAGCAGGCTCTACCTGACCCACACTCTGATAGGTTTCAGCGATGTTAAGAATCAGTTGGTCAGGATCAGGGGATGCAACCTCCGGAACAGATGTAATCAGAGCAATTTCAAGAACAGCCTGCGCCTGAGCTGGTTCCTTCTCCGGAGTTGCATGCTGAACAGCTTCTTCAGCAGCTCTCTCTTCCATAAGCTTTTTCTCTCTTTCTTCCACGAGTTTCTTCTCTCGCTCTTCCACGAGTTTCTTCTCTCGCTCTGTTGACCCTGAATAGAGAAATTTCAGCTTTTGTTGCTTGGGTCTGGAGGGCTTAGATTTATCCTCCGCTGGCTTTGCTGTATCAGACTCAAAAGACTTGCCTGCCTGAGCCTTGACTCTTTCAGTCATGCTCGCCTGGGCCTTCTTCTTCTGAGTCCGAGGCCTTCTCTTGGTGCCAGCATCATCGGAGTAAGCTCTGAAGAGATGGATTTTCGCTGGAATCTCGAGTGATTGGGCCTGATCCACATCACCGAGATCCAGGGTCTCCAAGAGCATAAAAATTTTGGTGCCGAAGTGCATCTTGGCCTCAAAAGTCGTCTGACCCTCTGGAGAGTACTTGATTTTGCTGGTCTCAGCCACCAGCATTTGGAGGAAGTAACCCTCCCAGTCAAAGTTGTGTAGAGAGGCATCAGAGATAGCCATCATCGTGTATAGCTTCGGTCTGGAGATCTGCTCCAATCCTCCTACAATCCCCATCACTCCCTGACTTGTCAGGTCGAAGAAGTGACGGTTTTCAGTCCTCAAGACTGATTTATTCAGGCCCGATTTCAGGACGACATCCCCATCGCACAGGGACTGGAGAAAGTCCTTCTCATTCCCATACCCATAATCCACTAGGCTTCGTCCTGTATTGGGAAGATTAAAAACCTCCTTAATCTTCTCCCGGATGTTGAGAGTGACTCATCTCCTGATCATCTCCTCCTCACCATCCTTTCCCTTTTCACAGGTGGTCAAGGGAATACAAGTTTCCCACTCCTGGGAGTCCATGTTTTGCGCCATCTTCAGGTAGAAGGCAGCAACAAGTCGTGGGTGGAGCCTCTGTGGCTTTGCAGTAATGAACTGCAGAAGACCTGCATTATCGAATAATTTTTGTACAGGCAAAATATCTGGGTTATTGGAAGAAAAATCCCCATAGGGCTCATAATGTATTTCATTCCTTAAATGGAAAAGATTTCCAAAGAAGGTATCGGCAGAAGGTGAAGCCATGGAGAATTTGGAAGAATTGAAGAGAATCGGGTTTTTTGTCGCATCCCTATTTTATAAAGCTTTTGTAGACCAAATTATAAAAAAAAATACATTCAAACAACAATAAGATAAATCAAACAGACGTATTTATTTTGAAACTTTGCAGCGGAAATAATTATTATAAAAGTAAAATACATTAGTACTTAGACTATTTATATCCAAAAGATAGTATATTCTGTCGTAGTTAAAGTAATAAATACATACTTAAATTATCTATGCGATGCGACTCACAATACCAAAAACTGTCAACCCAAACTTAACATCGTAGTATATTAGAAAACCACCATGAACTAATTTATTGATATTAAATACTATACAGCAAAACAGGCAATCCACCATTGCTCCACCGCTCCCGCTTTAATCTGCAAAATGTTAAATAATTTGGGATGAACAACCAACTAGCTCAGTGGGATTCCCTTTGTCACAATTAAATATCACAAGTAAATCAAATCATCATCTCACATAACATGTATGCATGCATAAAGCAATGCATCTGTATATTGGTCAATCTGTATATTGACCAATCTGTATATTGGCCAATCTGTATATTGTGGAGTTGCCTCCAAGGAGCTTACCCTCCTGGACCGAAGTCCCCGCAAAGTTACAACGACCTTACCGTCGAAGCAACCCAATAATTCAATATATCATGTAGCAAGTAACAATAAAATTCACATTAACATTTAAAAGGGACAAAGCAAATAAAATCCCACCTTAAATCTTGATTGTCCTTGTAAAATGTATAGTTTACTTAAAGCGAGAGTTGTTCGTCACCTAAAATAATTAAATAAAACTAGAATTATTGCTAATGTCTCAAATAGGTCTTAAAATAAAATAATAGAATAAAATAAATAATTAATAGTATCTCAACTAATAATTAAATATATCATAGTCAATAACCTCACATATTATAAGATTTAATAATAATAACTATGACACTACTCCTTACATGTGAAAATAAAATAACAATAAAGAAATAAAAAAAAAGTACATCAATTCAATCTACTCTGTGTTCGAAAGTAACTCAGAATCAAGAAATGGGTATCAAACAACATTAAAAGTATCTCATACACTTACGGTAATCTAGTTATAGCTTAAATAATTTTTTTTTTTTTTTTTTTAATAAATAAAAAAAAACAAAATATAAACTTGACCACCTGCAGGAGACATTCAATACTCCAAAATAATTTGGTGAACGATAATATTACGGTTGCAAAAAAGAAGGAAGGGATATGCAAAATATCAGTGTAAAGATGTAGATTCTTACCTAAAATATTCGGTAATTTGACAGAAGATGGATAAAATTATATGAAGATATTATTATACGTTGAGAAATTAAGGCGGTGGAATGGTTCAGTTTTGGTGAAAGAAGAATGGTTCATGTCTGCGACTTTGCATCCAGATTTCATCAAGGACAGATTATGCGATTTCCTCCAGGCTTCGCGTGGGGGAATCTCTACGGCTGGCTTGGAGAACCCCAGCGATTCATCCACGGCTACTTCGCAGGCGCGGCCTAACCCTGACCGGGACGTCATCCATGCGATGGACTCTCTTTTCCCGGGGTTCTCAAGTTTTGTGAAAAACTTTCACAATTTGCACGCCCTTGCGGCTTCTGGTGGAGATGGACCTATTCATCCGAGGCTCCTGTCAACGGACGCCGGGAATCCTCCTTTGGTTCCCGGCAAACCCGGTACTTTCGTTCCTTTATCTACGGATTTGAACAGCAATCCTGCTGGTCTTGATTTTCTTGGCCCATCTTCCTTTAACTTACAGGTCCAACACGATGGGGAAACACTCCCTCAGGTGGAACCTGGGAATTCTAATTTGCATGGTGAACGTACTTCGGATATGGAGGTTGACTCGGATTCCTTCGCACAGCGTATTAATGTCCCGGATATCATGCCGCTGCCTAGGACTTCCTTGAGATCCACGGGTGATATAGAGGCTGATTTCGGCCCTAGACCAGCAGGGCAGGCTCAACGTTCCTTTGCACAGGTAGTTTCTGGGGACCCGCCTCAGGATGCTACACTGCCGGTTTTTCGGAAGTCATTTGTTGAGGCAGTTGCGAATGGGGTGGGCCTGGATTCGCAGGATCCTATTACGTCCCCTGGTGTGCGGCCGAAACCCATTCGTCAGGGGGACTTCTTGGTGGTGGAGGTTGATGAGTTGGCTTACCGTCAAAGCGTAAGGGAATTTGATAATGCTCTAATTGGTAGACTGCTTACGCTACCTGGTAAGCCTCTACTGTCTCGTTTGGACTTATTAAATGAGTTGAAAGGAGTGTGGGGTACCCCTTCGGGACTGAAACTAATCCCTCTGGGCAAAGGCTTCTACACGATTCTTTTTGATTCCGAACGGGATAAGTTGCGCGTTAACAGACGGAGGATTTGGCAGTTGACTACGGGGAGTTTTCGTCTTCAGCAATGGGTGCCGGACTTTAATCCGAACAAAGTCCAGACGACTTTGGCTCATGTCTGGGTTAGATTCTTGGATTTACCGATTGAATATTGGCATCCAACGATCTTGGAATCCCTTGCCTCTGCTGTGGGGAATTTGGTACGGGTGGATAGGAACACGGAGAACCGCACTTTGGGTCATTATGCCCGTTTGCTTATTGAGGTAGATCTTCGTAATACGCTTGAGCAAAAAATCATGTATAAAAGGGCGAACCAATTTGCCTTTACTTCTTTGCATTATGAAAACGTTCCGGACTTTTGCCGTGAGTGTAATTTGATTGGTCATGCTACCGCCCGTTGTAGGAAGTCTGGACCAGCTCCTAACTCTAAGCTTAAGAGGGGCAGGAGCCGTAGTAGACAGCGAAAGCGCAGTTCCTCAGCGCCTCATGAGAAGGAACAACACCTGGGGGTGAGGGAGGAGCCCCTGGAGAGTACTGACGATCTTATTACTCCTGAGGGGAAGTCGCATGATACTTCGGATGTGGTTGAGGAGGGGCTTCGCCTAGCTTTGGTCCCGGCAGTGGTGCAGCCTGTTTCTCAAGACTTGGATGATCAGGGATGGAATGAGACCTCTAACTCTCGTCGTTCAAAATTTTGATACCCGGATGTGTCGGTACCTACTGGAGTCTCTATTAAGCGGGCTTTGAGAAATATGTCCCACACGACGGGACAAACCCCTCGACAGCTGGTTCCGCCCGTCGAATTGGGAGAACATCAGGAGGGTCTGAATGTGTCTTTCGCGGATGAGGTTTCTGGGGACCCTGGGCGGCTATTCGCCTCTCTCCGTAAATCTGCTGTCTCTGAATTTGTAATCGATAATTTAGCGCCGAGCTCTCGTGAGCTAGCTATAGTTGCACAGCGTAGCTGGGCCGACCAAATGGATGCTGAACATGATTTTTCCAAGCCGCCGAAGCACGGCTCGCAGCACCACTCATGATTATTTTGTCTTGGAACTCACAGGGGCTGGGCAATGATCAGACTCGGAATGCGTTGATTGCCTTTTGTCAGCTTCATAAACCTGGTCTGGTTGCGATCCTCGAACCAAAGGTTTTGGGAGAAAATGAATGAGAGAGGCTCATGCTTCACCACAGCAGCTTCCAGCTTTTGGGTTGATGCTATCCTCTTCTTGTTCCTGCTTTGTGCTGGTAATGGATGCTGGTGTTGTGGATTGCAACGGGGAATGTGTGGGGTTCTTCTATTTGGTCCATGGGCTTTTCTTTTATAGCTATAGTGCATGTTCTGCAGCTGTGATTTTTGGCCTTTTGGTAGCCTTGCAACATTGGCTGTTAGTAGTATTTAGTGATTGTGATGCTCTTTTAATTTTTGTTTTTGGTATTCTGAGATTTGGTCTCTTAGGTTGCGGGCTTTGTATTCCGGGCCGTTTGTTTTCGGGGTAAGATTTAGATGGTTGCACTCTTTTTCCCTCTGTCCGGTTTATCCACAACGGTGGTTTACGGCGAGGTTTTTAATGAGGCCCATCTAATCTTCGTTTAATCCCTGTAACCCGGGTTGTGGGTTCTTACTCTTTTTCTTTTCTTTTTAATAATATCACCTTATTCCCCCACTGTGTCGGTTGCTTTGAGAGAAGAATGAGGAAATGTGACTAGATGCTTAGTGTTTAGGATAACTATGTTTATTATTATTTTTTTCTTTAAAAGATAATTGAATGGAAAGAATGGTTTAAACAATTAAAAAAAAACTTAATAATGAAGATAGGAAATAGGCTGTGCGTTCGTGTACTATATATATATATATATATATAAAAGTTTTAATTATAAATGTATATACTAAGAAATTTAAATAAATAAATAGAATATTATATATATACATAAATAATTAAATATATTATAAAATACAATTTATTTTAAAACAAATTACTCATAACAATAGAAACAATAACAACAACAACAACAATAATAATAATAATAATAATAATAATAATAATAATAATAATAATAATAATAATAATAATAATAATAATAATAATAACAATAATAAAAAATGAAAATAACTTATATAAATTTATTATCTATGGTGATTGAGTCTACGGGTGTTACATTTTTAGAGAAAACAAGTTAAGAAAATATTGGGTGCATAAAAGTTTTAACAACACAATCTTCTCTTATTTATAGAAAAATTCGGTTTTAATCGGACGGCTTAGAAAATAATGACCTATGAGATTCAATGGTCAAGATTGAGCAGTGAAAAGCATTTGACTCTTCGGTTTTTCAAAAGTAATTGGTCAAATTTTATCGAAAACTGTTCCCGCCCACAGTGCATTAAATGCACATTAGAGATGTCCGTATTTAATTCAAATAAATTGTATTAAATAATAACCGAATATTAAAACGAATGGCTGGGATCATTTGACAAATTAAATTGATTTGACAATACAGCAAACAGTATAAGGAAAATGCACGCAAGATCAGATGACTAGATAAAAATCAGAAAACATATCAGTCAGTCAGATTAGTATTCTGACTGATACCACTTATTGCACTATCAGGGTGACAAGTCCTGAGTTCTGTGTCCTGAATCTTAGTCAGTCTATACTGATCATCCATTTTATACTGAATGTTCCCCATACAACCATTCACAATCTCTGAGATTCCTTCATCCTGAGTCCATATGAGTTATTCCCCCTGACCTTGTGCATTTTGATCAGAGATTCAGATAGAATCTCCTAAGCCTGGGTCAAGTAGTCCTAACTCTACTGATAACTCAACAAACCTGGTTTCAGGCAAAGCCTTAGTCAGGATGTCAGCTCTCTGTTTTTCAATAGGGACTCTCTCCATCCTGATATCCTTCTTCTCAACATGATCTCTGATAAAGTGATGCCTGATGTCTACATGCTTACACATTGTATGTAAGACTGGGTTTTGGGATATGGCAATGGCACTATTATTGTCACAATAAATTGGGACTTCAGTGGCCTCTATTTGGTAGTCTCTCAGTTGTTGTTTCAGCCAAAGAATCTGAGAACAACAACTGCCTGCCGCCATATACTCAGCCTCAGTAGTAGACGTTGCAACACTGGTTTGCTTTTTAGAAAACCAAGAGATCAGTTTACTCCCTAGAAACTGACATGTGCCTGTAGTTGATTTCCTATCAAGTCTACAGCCTCCATAATCAGCATCTGAATAGCCAGTCAGTTCTAGGTTGTCATCAGAGGGATACCAAAGTCCTAAGTTGACTGTACCTCTCAGGTATTTCAGAATCTTTTTGGCACTCTCTAGATGACTCTTCTTTGGATCAGACTGATACCTTGCACAAACTCCAACTGCATAAGTGATGTCAGGACGACTAGCAGTCAGATACAATAAAGATCCTATCAGTGCCCTATATTCAGTCTAATTTACTGAGACTCCTTCTTTGTCAGGATCCAGCTTCTCATTTGTGTTCATGGGAATGCGTGAGACTTTGCTGGACTGAACTCCAAATTTCTGAATCAAGTCCCTCGCATACTTGGACTGATTAATGAAAATTCCGGAGTCAGTTTGCCTGACTTGGAGACCCAGAAAGAAATTCATTTCTCCCATCATTGACATCTCAAATTTCCCAGTCATCAGCTTGGAGAATTTCTCACAAAGCTTCAGATTAGGAGATCCAAATATTATGTCATCCACATAAATCTGAACCAAGAGAATGTCTTCCCCTTCGGTGATCCGGAAGAGGGTCCTGTCCACTGTTCCTTTCACGAACCCGTGGTCTATCAGGAATTGGGATAATGTATCATACCAAGCTCTCGGAGCTTGCTTCAGGCCATAAAGAGCTTTCTTCAGGTGATATACCTTATTACCAACTTCAAATCCAGGAGGTTGCTCAACATACACCTCTTCATTCAGTACACCATTCAGAAAAGCACTCTTTACGTCCATCTGATACACTTTGAATTTCTTGAATGTTGCATAAGCCAGAAACAACCTGATTGCTTCTAATCTTGCGACTGGAGCAAAGGTCTCATCATAGTCGATACCTTCGGCTTGACAGTAACCTTTTGCTACAAGCCTGGCCTTATTTCTGACAACAACATTCTTCTCATCCCTCTTGTTCTTGAAAACCCATTTGGTGCCAATAACATGTTGACGCCTAGGTCTATCCACTAACTCCCAAACCTGATTCCGCTCAAACTGATTGAGCTCATCCTGCATGGCTAGGATCCAGTTGGGATCAGCTAGAGCTTCTTCTATGCTTGTAGGTTCCTGATCACTCAGGAAGCAACAAAACATAGCGCTTTCACCAAAGGACAACCTCGTCCTGACCCCCTCATTGATATCTCCAATGATATCAGCCAATGAGTGATCATCTAGCCATCGCCTCCTGCTGACTGGAGCACTGGGAGCTACTGATGTTCCATTGCCTGATCCTGAAACATTAGTCTCAATAATAATAGGCAAAGAAGCGGAACGAGCAAGAACAGGGGATACTGAGTCATTTCCTGAGGGTTGACCAATATCAGAGAAATTGTTTCCCCCTACAGTGTTGGACTCAGTAACTGTCTCAGGTGCAGAAGCATCATCACCGACAGTACGTACCTCAGGTTGAGTCTGTCCCTCCGTCTGAGACTCAACATTTTCCGAGGCAGGGGCTTGCTGAGGGTTGGCCTGAAGTCCATCCTGATCTTCATCATCATCATCCCATCCCTTGGGAGCACTGACAAGTTTGATCTTGAATTCAGGATTCTTCAGACTCAGCCTTGTTACCCTTTTGGTAATTCCCTCAGTATCAGGACTTGGAACCTGTTTCCTATGCACTGATACAGTCTCATCAAACACAACATGAGGTGTTTCCTCCACACAAAGGGTCCGACAGTTATACACCCTGAAAGCTTTACTGACTGAGGAGTATCCTAAGAAAACTCCCTCATCAGATTTGCTATCAAAGGCTTTCAGCTGGTCTTTCCCATTGTTCAGGATGAAACACTTACACCCAAAAATATGGAAATAAGAGATGCGAGGTTTCCTCTTGTTCCAAGTTTCATAGGGTGTCTGAGCATGTTGTTTGTTCAGCATAGATCGGTTCTGAGTGTAGCAAGCAGTGTTGATTGCTTCAACCCAGTACTTCTTGGGCAGTCCTGATTCAGCCAACATGGTCCTGGCAGCTTCCTTCAGGGTTCGATTCCTTCTTTCAGCTACCCCATTCTGCTGAGGGGTCCTGGCTGCAGAAGTCTCATGAGCTATACCATGGTTAGTACAAAAGTCAGTTATAATAGAGTTTATAAACTCGGTTCCTCGATCTGATCGAATCCTGACAATGCTCTGACCCTGTTCAGTACTCAATTGCTTGAGTAACTCAGGAAGCTTGACCTGTGTCTCCTTTTTGTTCAGCAAGAAAATAACCCATGTGTACCTGGAATAGTCATCAACAACAACAAGGGTATATTTCCTACCATTTATGCTGACAGGAGTTACTGGACCAAAGAGATCCATGTGCAGGAGCTGAAGCACTCTGTCAGTAGAGAAGGCTTCCTTCACCTTGAATGAGGCTTTGGTTTGCTTGCCTTCCTGACATGCTCCGCACACGTGGTCTTTGCTAAAAACTTCATTAGGCAGACCATCTACAAGAGAAAGTCTAGAGATTTTGTTAATAATCTTGAAGTTTAAGTGACTCAGACGTTTATGCCAAAGCCAACTGAGCTCAGAGGAGCTCTTAGCGAACAGACAGGTTTCAGGAGGACTGCTCTTAAAGTCAGCAAAATATACATTGCCCCTCCTGATACCTGTAATCAGAACTTATAGTGTAGATTTGTCCTTCACAAGACACATGTTAGATATAAATTCTACACTATATCCTCGGTTACAGAACTGACTGACCGAGAGTAAGTTATGTCTCAGTCCCTCAACATATGATACATTCATTACACGGACATAGTTAATAACAAGGGTTCCGAATCCTCTGGTGAAACCCTTAGAGTTATCAACAAAGGTTACCTGCGGGCCTTCTTGAGCTACATAATCCTGAAGGAGATCACGAAATCCGGTCATGTGCCTGGAACATCCTGAGTCCAAGTACCAGTCCTTCATCAGATCCTCCTTCCTCTTCTTGTAGCCCGCATCGACCTGAAAAGAATCAGGCCTCAGGTACCCATCTAGTATTGGGTCCTACTGAGTCAGCCATACCTTTCAGGATCCAGATTTCTCTGACAATTCTGATAGCATCAGAAGTGTAGACCTGTCTCCCAGAAATATCAACATACACAGTTTTCCTCTTCCTTTGTGCCTGGGAAGTTGAGGGTGTATGGGTGTCAGTCTGAGTCTTAGGAGCCCAATATTGATTCCTGGGGGTTGGCCTCCTGTTCCTCCTTAGCTTGGGTGCATTGGGCTGAAGTCTGTCCTGAGCAGGAGCAGCTCGGGCCTGACCTCTTGGTACATGAGGTCTGGCCTGAGTGTTACCGGAGTCAGGTCTCCGTTGCCCTTCAGAAGCCACCTGGCTTGTCCTTCTTCTTAGAGAATTGGGACGCTCCTAATGGGCTCTGTGCCCTGTCTGAGGAGTCTGAACCTCAGTAGTCCTAGGTCTTGCCTGAGGTCTCCTTTGTCCTGAGTTCCTTCTGTTCTGAACATTTCTAGGCTGGGCCTTGGAGTTCCCTTGGTCTGTCTTCCTAGACTCAGGATGAGAAACTTTGACCTTTTCCTTAGGTTTTTGTCTTGGTTTCTCAGTCCTTTGCCTGACAGGTTCAGCAGGCATTTTCTCCTTCCCTTTGCCTTTATTCTGATGAGCAACACTTGAGCTCTTGTCATCAGTTAGGGCAGGGACAAAATTTTTCTGAGAGTTGCTCCCTGAAGCACCTCTCTTCTTCTTGCCCATTGGGTCTTTTGTGGCATCATAGCCTAACCCAGTTTTAGCACCATCAGTCAGCTGAGAGAAATTTGTCAACTCATCAACCACTTGGGTAAACGTGTATAACTTCTTCAGCTTGACCTCAAGATGCCCATTGGTTTCTTTCAGGGCCTCAATTTCAGTGGTGTATTGAACCACCAATTCTGAATGAGCTTTCTCTTTTGAGATCAGCTCAAGAACCCAAGCAGTTTGCTCAGCACAAAGGCGAGCTTGCCACTCAGTTTCGAGCATCATTCTTAGAGCAGTGCGCTCAATTATCAGTTGTTCCTGAGCAAGGAACAAATCAGTATCACGAGTCTCAATCAGCGAGCTGATTACACCCTTCAGTCTTTCTACCTCCAGTGGAGCATCATCATGCTTATTCCTAGCATGAAGTAGCTCCTCCTGAAGATGTACTAATCTGAGGGCTTCCTCAGTATCTCTTACTCTGAGAGACTCAGTTAACCGATCGTTCTTCTCACTCAGTTGTGCGTTCACATCCACTGTGTGAGTATGAGTCTCCTGCAGCCTTGAGAAGTCAACCATCAATTGCTCTAGAGCGAGCTGAAGGTCGAGTTCTCCCGCTGAATCTGAGCTAAACTCAGGTGCGTGATCAGGAGAAGAGGCAGAAGAACATACCTCATCATCTGCCATCAGGCAGAGGTCATCATACTCCTCATCTAAAAAGAGTTCAGGGGACCGGCGTCCAGGGCCATCTGAATCTGAGGAATCCTCAGCAAGCAACGCTCTCCGGTCTGAAGCTCTGAGCTCTCTTTTGGCTCTCCGATCTTCTCGCTCACGAGCACTGAGCTCCGGACAATCATACTGATAATGTCCGGTCTTTTTGTAGTGGTAACACTGATCTACATCAAAAGCAAACTTCTTGTCAGTGTACCTTTTATCAGATGATTCCCTCCTGCTCCCTGATGATCTTTCAGGTTTGGAGCTGGATCTTCTGGGCTCATCCTCTCTCCTCTTTTCATCTCTGCGTCGCTCAGGCTCATTGCGATCCCTCCTGTAATCTGAACCTCTCCTTTCTTCTCTCCGGGGGCTTGATCTCCTGGGGCTAGAATATCTGCGATCACGGGTGTCAGTATAGAATTTCTTATACCTCCCGTATTGAGAGTTCAGTTTCTCAAATCGCCGTGCCATCAGGCTGTACTCCAAGGCTAGCTCATCTTTGTTCATGTCCTTCAGAGACTTGGAGCCAGATCCAGCCTCAGGCTCAGGAGTAGCTTTAAGAGCCACGCTCTTTTCCTTTTCAGATGTCTTCTCCTCGCTAACTTCTTCACTGACAACACCCATCTTTTTCCTCTTATCGAGGTCAAATTCCAGAGCCTTTAACTCTGAGAATAGGTGAGAGTGAGTAATGTTTGTAAGGTCCTGAGTGTTTTTCAACAAAATTACTCCTGTGTCCCATCTTTCAGGGAGACAGTTTAGGATTTTAGAAGACACCTCCCTCTTGGGAAACTCCTTCCCAAGGGTTGCTAGCTCGTTCATCATCTTAATGAACCGAGCTTCCATCTGATCGATGGATTCTCCCTCTAGCATCCGGAAGGCTTCGAACTTCCTAATTGCAAGATCTCTCTTGTTCTCCTTGATCTTTTCTGATCCCTCACTCATCTCTCTCAAAGTATCCCAGATCTCTTTTGCAGTCTTCAGATGCATGAGTCTGACCGAATTCTCGTAAGAAATGGTGTGGAGTATAATGTTTTTAGCAACATTATCCAGTCTGATTTGCTTAATCTGATCAGAATTAAGCGCGGACGTCTCCACCTCTTCATCTCCGGCGGCTGGAACAGGTACATTGCCAGCAACGGGCCAGGTCGTCTGAAGATTTCTCATAAATCTGATTGGGCCATGCTCAATCACCTGTGGCATCTGATCATGAATAGAGTAGAGATGTGCAAGTACCATGAATTTCCAATAGTCATAATTGTCAATAGAGAATTTAGGAAGATTGCCCTCGAGGCGTTTAGAACCGGATGCCATGATATGCAGTTTTTCAGAAACAAGATCAGTTCTGTAGACCACCAAAAGTTTCTCCACAGAAACTGTTGGTAAACAAAGTCAGTGATCTTTTGAACCACTGCTCTGATACCACTTGTTGGTCCCGAAACAAGTTAAATCAGTGTATGGGGGGGGGGAATACACTGATGTCAGATTTTTTTGAAAGACTCAGAAAAATGCTCTAACGCACTCAGTCAGGATTCCCTGAAGTACTCAGTATGCTGAAGGTCCACAGGGGCAGCAGGGACGGTTCAGTAACGAGTCAGATAAACTGAGTGTGAGTAATGTGCTCGGAAGCTCAGTAGAGATAACAAACCTACTGACTGCTCAGAAGCGAGTCAGTTGGACCACACTCGTTTTAGTTTTTGAAAACGTTTTCTCTGAGTTTGCTTAGTAAACTTGGTGGTTAAGGCTGAGTGCACAGTGTTCAGATTCAGGATGATTTATTCAGTCCTGAATAGAAAAGCGATGCAAAATGTTCAGTTTATTATGATGACAGTTATGATCCTGAACAGAACAGTAAATCAGCACACAGGGGACTATTTAACGTAGTTCGGAGATAACCAACTCCTACGTCCATGACCTGATTTAACAGGAAGTTATCCTCAAAACCCTGAGGATAGGTACTTGGGTTTTACGTGCCAAGGGACACGAGTAGCCAACTTCCTCTCTTAGGAACTGACCCCTGGGTGTTTTACAAGTCCCAGTCCTTCTAACCAACATATCTCACACCTTGAGTGGTTTGGTATTCTGGTTTCCAACTAAGATAGCTCTAGCAATACAAAACAATGTTAAATAATAGAGCTATCGTTCTAAGCAAATACAGAGTGAATCCTACTACAACACTAGGGAAATTTGATTACAGAGTGTTGTTTATAGTATGCTTTGAATGCTTGGATTCTTGAGAGCTTTCTCTTGGAAATTTCCCGTTAACCTTGAATGGGTGCAAGGTTCTCCATATTTATAGGCGAGATTTGAAATAGATCCGTTGGAGAAGATCAAATCAAATCTTTCCTCTTTTAGAGTAGTTGCAGGCTAGAAATACTGTTTGACCTACCCGCCATGCTTATTCTGGCAAGTTGTCACATCACCTGCAACTTTTTGAGATGCATTAAATGCCGCATTAAATGCTGCGCAGACTCCATGCATACGTGTTGAAAGATCATTGGCTCTCCGCTATAACGGCTAGTGGACCTACAGACATTTGTCCTTCCTCGTACATTCAATGCTCTGAGTCTCTTGTTAATAACTCAGTCTGAACGTATGTCTTAATGGAGTCTTACTGACATTCTCTTTGTCTCTTGTCCCATAGCATAAATAACCTTTTGCTTTGGACTTACATGATTCAGGTAATCTGAACCACGGCCTGAGTCAGGACCTATGTGCATTCAGCACAGCCTGATAGGTTATTCAGCTCAGTATGTGTTACCTTTTTGCTTCGGACTTACAGGATTCAGGTGAACTGAACCAAGGCCTAAGTCAGGTCCTATGTGCATTCAGCACAGCCTGATAGGTGACACTTACTCTTCACTGACTGACTTCTGTCCTGAGTATGCTTAGTGTACTCAGTAGAAACATCCGCCAATGGTACTTCAGGATGAATCAGCAGGTTTCGATCTTCAGCTTCAGAACAGACAATCTTCAGCGAGACTGACTGACTCCTTCAGGATGGTTTACACTTCAGACTTCAGTAAATTGGGTCGACTCCAATATTCTTCAGTCTTCAGCATGGTCTACCTGTACTGAATTTCTAACCTAACTTTCCTGAACTATTTTATCCTGAACAACTATACTTAGGCAAATTCATCAGGGGTTTTGGGATCTAATCAAAACACTCAGATTGTCCCAACACCTACCACTGCTATAAACTGCTCTGCCCGATTGTACCTCCGCACATCGATTTCTCACCAAATATAATAACTTCTTGGGCCGAACTCGAGGATTTTGCACTACGAATCCAGGTATGCCCCCGAGTAATTCAAGGACCAAACTAGGGCGCAAATGTTGTCGTCCGAATATCGCCACCAAGCGGCCCAAAGGGCTTGTATCGGGTAGACGGCCCACAGTTGAGTCAGAGCTGGTGTATCGAGAGCCCAAGGGAAAATCTCCAAGCATCAACGAGGATCCAGCGACCAAGCCTGATTATTGTTTCGAATTAGACTGTGCAATCCTATCATATCCCCACGTCAACTGTTTGGATATCTATGTTAGATGTTTTGATTATATAATAAACCAATCAGTTTGTAATAGGACCAGCTGAACCTGTTAGTCAGCTGATGAGTAGTTAGGATTAGATAGGTTCGAGTGAGGGGGAATCTACCTTGCTACCTAGAAGATCTGAAGCTATCATAGAGAAGAAGACCAGCTGAGACCTTGAAGACTTAGCCGATTTCAGAGGACAGAAGATTTAAGCAACTGACACTGGAGTATCAAGAGCAGATCATCAGAGAAGTTAACATCAACTGATATCAGAAGAGTCAGATAAGTTGATATCAGAAGAGACAGATCAGCTGACATCAGTAGATCAGCTGATCAGCTGAGAGTACGTTGCAGACAAGATAAAGACCATGGATAAAAGACATATTCAGACAAAGTCAAGAAGACCAGCTGAGGTGCACACCAGCAGACCTGCACATCAGCTGAGGTCCAAGTATCAGCAGACTGGTACACCAGCTGAGGAGACAGATCAGCTGATGTCTTGTGCTCGGCCCAGATTCTTCGGAATCATTTTAAGGGTTGACTTGCGACATAGAAGGAAGTTTCCCAGAATAGAAGATCAATCAATCAAGGGGGCAAACTTGATTGATTGTAGATCGCGAAGATTGATGGGAATCAAGATGGAGATTCAATCAATCACAATGATTGATTGAATACGAGATTATAGGATCTCAGATTTCTAGTCCATTCCAACGGCTAGTTATTTGACCCTATAAATTAGAGTAATAATTATAATTTCAGTATCGGATTTACACGCATATTAAGCTAGCCGAAACTCTGTCAGAATTATCACTTGCACTCAAAAACCCCATTCATACTTATTATTTGTAAAAGCTTTGTAGAAGCTGTGAGAAGTCAATTGCGATTGTAGTATTGACAATTTGTAAGAGAGTAGTACTCTCGAAGTGTGTAAGTGAGTAAATGAGTAAGTTAGTGGAGAGACCCTCAACTCCAAGTTGGATTGAGGAGAGTGGATGTAGGACAGTTGGTCCGAACCACTATAAATCCCTTGTGTCTCGTCTTATTTCTTTCTGTTCTTAACTTGTGCAAATCACCTAAAACTGATTTTCATTAAAAACATTTCCGCACAATTCATAGCGCACATCTTTCAAATTTATATTATCTCAGTAGTCTACTGATTTTCTGAATAACCAAAATAATTTGAAAAAAGTATTTAAATCCTTACAACTCTATTCAACCCCCTCTTCAAGACTTGTTCAAAGGTATTCTTCCCTAAAAACTGCCTTTGGAACCAACAAGTGGTATCAGAGCTGTGTGTCCAAAAGACCACAGCCTCAGAAAGCTTTTGGTGGTCACCTGGACAGATCCCTGAAAATCTGTTTTTTGAAAATTGTGTGTGTTTTTTATCTAATCACTTGCAGATATGTCTTCCTACAAAAAGAGTGGATCCAAGATGAGGAAGTTGCCAGAATTCTCCATAGAAGATTATGATTACTGGAAAT
>JAPKLY010002976.1:5348-21160 GCA_026898435.1 Prunella vulgaris | reverse complement strand
CCTGTATCAAGTTAGACATAACAAGATAGAGAAAAGAAAGGAAAGAATAAGTAGACATACCAGATCAGCTGATGTGAGGATCAGCTGACTACTTCAGCAGAATAGTCCTCAGCTGGGTACCAGCTGACTACCCGTTTACCCAAAAACTTTCTTTCTATAGAACTGCCCCTCCATCTATCATTCCTAACTCTGCTACTAATTCTCTGAATCTTACCTCTGCTAAGGGTTTGGTAAGAACATCTGCTCTCTGCTTCTCCGTATGAATCTTCTCCATCCTGATATCTCCTTTCTCAGCATGATCCCGAAGAAAATGATGTCTTATGTCCACATGCTTGCATCTAGTATGGAGAACAGGATTCTGAGTAATGGCTATTGCACTTGTGCTATCACAGAAGATGGGTATCTCTTCTGTGATCACATGGTAGTCCTTCAGCTGTTGTCTGATCCAGAGCAGCTGAGAACAGCAACTACCAGCAGCCATGTACTCTGCCTCTGTTGTAGAAGTAGCTACTGAAGTCTGCTTCTTGGAGAACCAAGATATCAGCTTACTTCCCAAAAACTGACATGTGCCAGAGGTTGATTTCCTATCAATCTTGCACCCTCCATAGTCAGAATCTGAATACCCACTCAGCTGAAAATTGTCATCAGCTGGGTACCAGAGGCCTAGATTGTAAGTACCCTTCAAATACTTTACAATCTTCTTTGCTGCTTCCAGATGAGATTTCTTAGGATTTGCCTGAAACCTTGCACACACCCCTACTGCAAAGCTGATATCAGGTCTGCTGGCAGTGAGATACAGCAGAGAACCAATAAGTCCCCTATATTGTGTCTGATCCACTTTCTCACCAGCCTCATCTGGATCCATGCTAAAATTTGCCATCATTGGAATCTTAGCTTCTCTGCTGCTACTGATTCCAAACTTTTCTATCAAATTCTTGGCATACTTAGCTTGGCTAATGAACGTTCCATTGGACATCTGTTTTACCTGCAGTCCAAGGAAATAAGTCATCTCCCCCATCATGGACATTTCAAACTTGCTGGTCATCAGCTTGCTGAACTCATCACACATCAGTTTGTTGGGGGAGCCAAAGATGATATCATCCACATATATCTGCACTAAGAGGATATCATCTCCGTCTTCCTTTCTGAACAAGGTTTTATCTATCTTTCCTTTACTGAATCCACTATCCAGTAGGAACTGTGATAGAGTATCATACCAAGCTCTAGGTGCCTGCTTTAGTCCATATAAAGCTTTCTGCAACCTATAAACCTTGTTCCCAATCTCAAATCCTGGTGGCTGTTCCACATAAACCTCTTCTGCCAGGATTCCATTCAGAAACGCTGACTTGACATCCATCTGATATACCTTGAACCCTTTGAAAACAGCGTAGGCCAGAAACAATCTAATGGCTTCTAGTCTTGCCACAGGAGCAAATGTCTCATCATAATCAATCCCCTCTGACTGTGAATACCCCTGAGCTACTAGCCTTGGCTTGTTTCTTACCACTACATCATTTTCATCCTTTTTGTTCTTAAATACCCACTTAGTGCCTATGACCTTCTGATGTTTGGGCCTCTCTACTAGAGTCCAAACTTCCTGTCTTGCAAACTGATTTAGCTCATCTTGCATAGCTACAATCCAGTTTGGGTCTTCAAGAGCTTCATGGATATTTTTGGGTTCTATCAGAGACACATAACAGCTGAATTGAGCACCCAAGTTTAGCTTTCTTCTGGTCTGAACACCTACACTTGGATCTCCTAGAATCTGTTCAGCTGGGAAATCAGACAATGTCTTCTTGCCTCTTTGAGGTGCCATAGTCTGCTCCTCTTGGGTCTTGTCTGAAATTCCCCCTTGGTTAGTGTCAGGAGTCAATGTGCCATCACCTGATGCTGATGAGGGCTTATCAGCTGATTTGGGCTCATCATCTGAATCTGAGTCTGATTCTATCCTAGGTACTACTACCTTAATCAGATCTGGCTTATCTGACAGATTCAGCTGATCCATCTTTTCTGCTAGCTTCTCCTTGCTGTACTCATGAAAAGATTCATCAAATACAACATGGGGTGTCTCCTCCACACAGAGAGAGACTTTATTAAAGACTCTATAGGCTTTGCTACTTCCAGAATATCCTAAGAATATTCCTTCAGCAACCTTAGCATCAAAAGTCTTTAACTTAGTCTTTCCATTGTCATGGATGAAACACCTACACCCAAAAGTATGGACAGAGGAAAGGTTAGGAGTTTTACCTTTGTACATTTCATAAGGAGTCTTCCAATGTCTCTTGACTGGTAGACACCTATTTTGGATGAAGCAGGCAGTATTGATGGCTTCTGCCCAAAATCTTTGAGGAGTCTGATATTCAGCTAACATAGTCCTTGCTGCCTCCTTGAGGGTTCTGTTTCTCCTCTCAGCTAACCCATTCTGCTGAGGTGTTCTGGCAGCTGATGTCTCATGCTGAATACCATTATCCCTGCAATAGTCAGAAACAACAGAGTTAAGAAACTCAATACCTTTATCACTTCTGATTCTGACTATGCTGAGGTCCAGCTCCTTCTGAATCCTCTTGAACAACTCCAACATCTTGACCATAGTCTCATTCTTCTTGAACAAGAACACTACCCAAGTGAATCTTGTATAGTCATCAACAATCACCAGTGTGTACTTCCTTCCACTGAAACTAAGAGGTGAGACAGGTCCAAACAAATCCATATGAAGCAGCTGGAGTGCTTTTGTTGTTGAAGTACTCTGCACATCTTTGAATGAGGCTTTAGTCTGCTTCCCTTTCTGACAGGCATCACACTTCTGCTCAGATGCAAACACCTCATTTGGTAGACCTCTGACTAGACCCTTCCTTGCAACCTTGTTGAGAGTCTTGAAGTTCAGATGACCTAACCTCTTGTGCCAGAGCCAGCTGATCTCTGATGAGCTTTTAGCAACTAAGCATGAGTCAGCTGGACAACTTGCAAAATCTGCAAGGTACATATTACCTCTTCTGAGGCCAGTTAGTAGCACCTGCTCATTTAAATCATTAATAACAAGACAAGAGTTCTTAGAAAATCTTACTGAGTATCCCTTGTCACAGAATTGGGATACAGACAGAAGATTGTGCATGAGCCCTTCTACATAGTAGACTTCTTCAACTCTTGTTCCTTTGATCAGCAGGGTGCCTACTCCTCTGGTGACTCCAAAATTGTTGTCACCGAACACAACTCTAGGCCCATCCAGAGTTACAAAGTTCTGGAGAAGATGCTTCTCAAAGGTCATGTGCTTCGAGCAACCACTATCAATGTACCAGACATGACCTTTGGCTTCCCCTCTTTCTATAGGGCTAGAGTTAACCTGAAATTAAAACTCAGGTTTTAGGTACCCTATCTTTGGGTCCTGATTGGTTAGTATCGACTTTCTGGATCCACAGGTAGAGATCATCCTTATGAGGTTTAGGTGATTTCAACCTTCTACCATATTTGTCCACAAAAATCATCTCCCATAGAGGATCTTTTCTGGGGCGATGAGTGACAACAGCAGGTTTATAGGTGGGTTGCTCAAATGGATAATTTCGGCTTGAGCCTCCGAATGACTCATAAACTTTAGCCGGTGAAGGCTTGCCTACTTTGGTTACATTAAAAGTAACCCAGGGCTGAGGTCTGTTTCGCTTGGGTTTACTCTGCTGAGATGAACCAGGCTTATCATTCCTCTGCTGATTCTGCTGAGGTCTCCTTGTCTTAGCTGAGCTATGACTTGGATTCCTCTTCTGATCTCGAGACTTCTGAGCTTTGGACTTATGTTGGTTGTCAGCAGGCTTCTGAGTTTGAGTACTCTTCTGCTCTGTTGAAACCTTTTGATCACCAGCAGAATACTAAGCTTTGGAGCTCTTCTGTCCAGCTGGGACCTTTTCTGTCCCTCTGCTCTTCTGCCCTTCTGATCCAGATGCAGGCTCAGCTGGCCCTTTACCCTTTCGAGGATCCCTAATTAATCCACTGTCACCTTTCTTCTTCTTTTGTGGTTTGGGTTTGGGATAACCAAGACCCCTTTTATCATTCACAGTTTGTGAGGATTCAGCTATTTCAGACACGACATTCTTTGCCTTAGTCAGCTGATCCACTTTCAGTTGAAGCTGCTGTGAATTTTTAGTTATCAGTTCATTCTGCTTGAAGAGTTCATCGAACTTAGCTGTCAGCAGATTATGTTCTTCACTCAAGACAGTGTTCTCAGAAAGTAGCTTTTCTATCAGCTTCTCCTGTTCTTCACATTTTCCTATTAAGTCAGCAGACTTGTTAGCTTGTGAGTTATAGGATATCACTGGTAGTCTAGTACTTTCCAGATCTTGTCTCAAGCTTAAAACTTCAGCTTTCAGACTTGAGTTCTCCTCTTCCAGCTTAGAACAAACTTTTAAGGAGGATTGGAGATCAGATAACAACTTGTGTATATCTGACTCCATAGAATAGGTAGAGGAGCAAGATGAGCTAACAGAGGGGGTAGGAAAATTTACCTCTTCCACCTTAGCCATAAGGCAGATATCATCCTCTGATTCAAAATCAGATGAGGATGAGGATGAGCTGATATCCTGCTTCTCCTCCTCTGCCAGCAGAGCTCTCTTATCAGCAAACCTGCGATCTCTCTTGATCCTCTTCTCTTCTCTTTCCCTTGGGGTAAGCTGAGGACAATCATAACTGAGATGTCCTAGCTTGTTGCAAGTGAAACAAACATCATCTCCTCCTCTTCTGGGACTTGGATCCCTCTTTCTCTCTGGAGACTTATATCTGGTCTCCTGTTCATCTGATGGTCTTCTGGCATCAGATGACTTTTGGTATCTTCTGGAAGAGTCACTCTTATTCTTCTTCCAATGAGATCTATACTTCTGAAACTTGTTTGACATCTTGTCAAACTTCTTGGTCAATAAAGCAAGTTGCTCCTTTAAGCTCATGTCTTCTGGAGCAGAGGATTTCTCTTGACTATCAGCTGCAGCAGAGAATGCAACATTCTTTGTGGCTGATGAAGTTGGAGTCTCATCTTCTTGATCTTCTTCTTGGATATCGAACTCATGTGCCTTCAGATGAGATAGCAGTGTATGATGACTCATCTCAGATAAATTCTTTGTCTCTTTAATTACTGTCACCTTCACTCTCCATCTAGGAGTAAGAGATCTTAGAATTTTGTTATTAATCTCTTTCTCCGAGTAATCCTTTCCTAAGGAGCTTGCCTTATTCAGTATGTTTGTCAGCCTCATATCTAGCTGATCAATGGTTTCATCAGCTTTCATTTTAAATGTGTCAAAGGTATGTAGAACAGCTTGAAGCTTATTCTCTTTGATTTGATCTGTCCCTTCGCACATCAAGGAGAGTTTCTCCCATATCTCCTTAGCGGTTCTGCACGTCTTGATTTTCTCTATATATTCTTTGGAGAGTGTCTCAATGATTTCTGTTCTGGCCACTTGATCGAGGTTGAAGAGTTTTCTTTCAGCATCGTTTAATTCACTCTTCTTCTTCTCTGTCTTCCTTCTTTCACTAATTTCAGCTTCTGGAGTCTTGCCATCACTTATTCCTTCCCAGAAGAACTTGATTGGCCCTTCCTCCAGAACATCTAACATTCGATCATGAATGGCTCCAAGGTGATTCTCCATCCTGAATTTCCAGTAATCATAATCCTCTATGGAGAATTCAGGCAACTTCCTTGTCTTGGATCCACTCTTTTTGTAGGAAGACATATCTGCAAGTGGTTAGATAAAAAGCACACAGATTTTTCTAAAACAGATTTTCAGGGATCTGTCCAGGTGACCACCAAAAGCTTTTTCAGGCTGTGGTCTTTTGGACACACAGCTCTGATACCACTTGTTGGTCCCAAAGGCAGGTTTTAGGGTAGAATACACTTGAACAAGTCTAGAAGGGGGGTTGAATAGACTTGTAAGGATTCAAAAAACCTTTTTGAATTTTACTGGTTTATTCAGAAAATCAGCAGACTACTTGAGGTAGTCTGAATTTTGAAAATAGTGCGCTGTGTATAATGCGGAAATGTTTTTAATGAAAATTTGTTTTTGGGTGATGTGCACAGATAAGAACAGAAAGAAATACGAAGAGACACAGGGGATTTATAGTGGTTCGGACCAACTGTCCTACATCCACTCTCCTCAATCCAACTTGGACTTGAGGGACTCTCCACTAACTCACTTACTCACTTACTTACACAGTTTTGAGAGTACTACTCTCTTTACAACTTGTCAATGCTATAATTGCAATTGACTTCTCACAGCTTCTACAAAGCTTTTACAAAGGATAAGTATGGATGGTGTTTTTTAGCGTAAGTGATAAAACTGACAGAGTATTGGCTAGCTTAAAGTGCGTGTGAATCCAATACTGAAAATATCACTATTACTCTAATTTATAGGATCAAATAACTAGCCGTTGGAATGGACTAGAAATCTGAGATCCTATAATCTCGTATTCAATCAATCATTGTGATTGATTGAATTTCCTTCTTGATTCCCGTCAGTCTTTGTGATCTTCAATCAATCAAGTTTGTCCCCTTGATTGATTGATCTTCTATTCTGGGAATCTTCCTTTTATGTCGCAAGTTAACCCTTCAAATTGATTCCGAAGAATCTGGGCTGAGCACAAGACCTCAGCTGATCTATCTCCTCAGCTGGTGTATCAGTCTGCTGATACTTGGACCTCAGCTGATGTGCAAGTCTGCTGGTGTGCACCTCAGCTGGTCTTCTTGACTTCGTCTGAATAAGTCTTTTATCCATGGTCCTTGTCTTGTCTGTGACGTGCTCTCAGCTGATCAGCTAATCTTCTGATATCAGCTGATCTGCTCTTCAGCTTATCGGCTGATGTTAACTTCTCTGATGATCTACTTTCGATGCTCCAGTGCCAGCTGCTTAAATCTTCTGTCTTCTAAACACGGCTAAGTCCACAAGGTCTCAGCTGGTCTTCTCTTCTATGATAGCTTCGGATCTTCTAGGCAGCAAGGTAGATTCCCCCTTACTTGGACCTATCTAATCCTAACTACTCATCAGCTGACTAACATGTTCAGCTGGTCCTATTACAAGCTGATTGGTTTATATCATCAAAACATCTAACATAGATATCCTAACACGAACACTAAAGAAAATGATGAATGCTATGTTGATTAGCTCGAGTTTACCACAAAACTTGTGGGGGGAAGCCATTTTGTCGGCCAACCACATTCTGAATACATAAAACTAAGCATCAAACACCTTATGAGATGTGGAAAAAGCGGAAACCATCGTACAAATACCTCAAAGTGTGGGAGTGTTTGGCAAAGGTTGAAGTGCCCGGTCCTAAACAAGTTAAAATTAGCCCCAAGACAGTCGATTGTATCTTTATAGGATATGCACTTAACAGTAGTGCTTATTGGTTTCTGATTCATAAATCAAAGGTACCTGATATGTCAGAAGGCACTACAATAGAATCAAGGAATGCCATATTCTTTGAAAATATCTTCCCTTGCAGGAACAAGGAAGATGTGAGTTCAAACAAGCGAACTCATGAGGAAAGGAATAACATTGCAGAGCCTTCTACTCAAGAGAGTGAAGAGCCAAGAAGCAGTAAAAGAGCAAGGATTGATAAGACCTTTGGTCCGGATTTTTTCACTTACGTGTTAGAGGAAGATGAACCAAAGTCAATCAAAGAAGCTATGTCTAGACCAGATGCACCACTCTGGAAAGAAGCTATCGACAACGAGATTGACTCTCTTCTGCAAAACAATACATGGGAGTTAGTAGACCTCCCTAAAGGTTGCAAGACCTTAGGATGCAAGTGGATCCTTAAAAGAAAATACAAAGCAGATGGATCAATAGAGAAATATAAAGCCCGTTTGGTAGCAAAGGGTTTTAGACAAAATGAAGGATATGATTTCTTTGATACATATTCACCTGTCACCAGAATAACCTTCATTCATGTACTAATCGCGATTGCTGCCTTACACAATCTCAAAATACATCAAATGGATGTTAAGACTGCGTTTCTCAATGGAGAAATAGATGCTGAAATCTATATGGATCAACCAGAAGGTTTCATTGCACCTGGGAACGAGAAAAAGGTATGCAATCTCGTTCGATCACTGTATGGACTTAAACAAGCTCCAAAACCGTGGCAGTTAAGATTTGACAATATTATGTTGTCAAATGGGTTTCGTATTAATGAATGCGACAAATGTGTGTATATAAAGAATACACCAAATGGATTTGTCATCATATGTTTATACGTTGACGAGATGTTGATTATGGGAAATAATCACAATGTCATAATTAATACGAAAAACATGTTAAACAAAAACTTTGACATGAAAGACATGCGATTAGCAGATGTGATTCTTGGAATCAAAATTGAGAAGACGTCAAATGGAATATCTCTAACACAGTCTCACTATGTTGAGAAAGTTTTGAGAAAGTTCAATGCCTTTGACGACCCACCTGCTAAAACACCTCTTGAACTGAATGTTCACTTGAAAAAGAATAGGGGAGATCCAGTGGCACAACGGGAATATGCAAGGATCATAGGAAGTGTGATGTACATAACTAATTGTACACACTCTGATCTTGCGTGGTCCGTGAACAAACTGAGTCGATTCACGAGTAATCCAGGAGTCGAGCACTGGAAGGCTCTTAAGAGGGTATTACGATACCTAAAGTATACCCTTGATTATGGGCTCCATTATACAAGGTATCCAGCTGTACTTGAAGGATATAGCGATGCAAACTGGATATCTGACACTAAAGACTCGTTCTCAACTAGTGGATATGTATTCACTATTGGAGGAGCAGCTGTGTCTTGGAAGTCTACGAAATGGACTTGTATAGCCCGTTCAACTATGGAATCAGAATTCATCGCTTTAGATAAAACCGGTGAAGAAGCCGAGTGGCTTCGTAATTTTCTAGAAGATATTCCATGTTGGAACAAACTAGTACCATCTGTAATGGTACATTGTGACTGTCAAGCTGCTATTGGTAGAGCTTTGAACAGTATGTATAACGGAAAGTCTAGACACATACGTCGTAGACACAATTCCGTTAGACATTTGATCTCAATTGGTGTTATATCTATTGACTATGTGAAGTCAAAGGATAACATTAAGGATCCACTCACCAAGAGTATAAATCGAGATCAAATGAACAAGCTGTTAGAAGGAATGGGTCTGAAACCCACAAACAGAACTAACACAGTGGTAACCCAACCATGATGACTGGAGATCCCAAGAACTTGGTTCAATGGGAAAACGAAACTATGAAGGTAGTAAAGAAAAACACTTGAGAATTATGACCATTCCTGACAGCACGATATCAAGTGTTGAGACCCATAACATGTGGTAAAGGTTAAGTTTTTGGAACTTTTAATGATTCCAAATAGGATGAGTATGACGGGATACTCAAATGGAGATCACCTATATAAATGAGAAGTGAGGGCCGCTTCGACCAAACATTTATGAATACAAAGGGCGTCCATGGCCAAAACGGACAAAAACGTGAGAACAAACCAAGTAAAAAATGAGTTGTGTCTGCATCGTTGATTCAGTATACACTAAGGAGGACTAGTTCAAGGCACTGCGTCCACTAAGCCGCCGGTGTACCCAATGGTGTAAGACTACATAAAGTTCAAGGCCACAAACCACTTATCCGGAAGCAATAAAGTTTCACATGAACTGAACTATGTGTCTGCATTGTAGTAGGTGCGATTTCCACTCATGTGGGGGATTGTTGGAATTGGTTTTGAAAAATAAGTTTTAATGCTCTAGTTGGACCAATTTAATGGAGGGCAAAATGGTAATTTCCATGAGACTATGTGTAGTCGATGCATTCTACTCGCGAAGTAGATCGTCACAGTATTTTTCGTTCTCAAAACCGAATTACGGTGAGTGAGAAATTAATTCCTAAAGTGAAGGTATTAATACAAGTGTGGAGTTGTAGGATGTGAGAATAAGTTAAAATAAGGAATTTTTTAACTATCCCACATTGGAAAAACTATGAGAAAATTCATAGTATATATATAGGAGCTTCATGATGGTATTCAAAATAGGCTAAGGGAGACTCTTCCATAAGCAACGCGCGCGCGTGCCGCCGCCGCCGCCCGTCCGGACGGCCGGCCGCGCCGAGCCGTGGGCTTGGATCTTGGCAATTGGTCTTTGGGCCTTTGGCCCACTCTCTATATCTTTTTAGAGACCCAAAAATGTGAAATGGGTCGACCCAATTGGTGACCCAAAATACATCTGTGGATCGTCTATGTCAGCGATCCGAAGAAGCTCAATCCAAACTAATTTAATCTGAGTCAATGGATGCTCCATGTCATCAATCCGGATGAGTTAGTGTATCTGATTCAAAATTTAAATATTTAAATTCTGGATAAATTTAATATTAAGATTAATACTGTGACACTGCCATGTCATTGATCCTTGCGATCTATGATATGGACCATCAGATTATCTCTGAAAATGATATGGACCGTCGGATTGTCTTCTGGAAGGTTCCAGAGCAGTCCAGATTCATTGAGTCTATTCATCCGTGAGTTCCGCATTATATGCGGTCAGAACTGTCTGTTGACAAGGCGAATTACCTGGAGATAATCATGGGATTATCCCAAGGCTGCGAAGGTCACCGGGGTGAGAGGGAGCTAGGTCACTGGTCCGAGCCAAGGCCAACACAAGGGAGCTCGGCGAGGTAGGTGGGAACCTCGCCCAAGCTCCCGGTAGGCCGAGGCCAGCGGCCAGGGGCACCAGCAGAAGAGAAGACTATGGGCGAGCTCCCCCTCTTGAGAAGGAGCTCGCCCCTCTCCAAGGAGGCCGAGCTAGAGCCCACGCTGTATCATTCCTATAAGTAATGCGAAGGCAGTGGAGTTCGCCAGGGAGCTCGCCTAGCCTAAGAGCCCAAATAGCGGGTGTATAAATAGGACATATGTATGTAGTAGGATAGAGCATTGTAAAGGTAGCATGGTGGGGGACCAAGGCTAGAGGGTCACGAACCCTCGTCAACACCAGAAGCCCAGTAGGCTCACAAGGTGCCACCCCACGCTTGCACACCTATAAATAAGGTCTCTCTTGTACTATTCAGAACAATTCAATCATAATACACTTTACTTTCTCTCTCTAAACTCTCCACTCCCTCTCTCTATATTATCCATCCAAGAACACAACTCCCCGATTATTGTTTGATAGGATTAACACATTATGATAGCCACATAACAAACACCATTAGTAAATTCTATCAACAATTTGGCGCTAGAAGGAGGACCCTTAACCCAAAAAAATTTGAGAACAAATAGTGAGGGTTTGAAGATTTGAAGGTGTTCTTGACAAAGACTCAAGAACACTTGAAGATACACACATATATTTTCACTCCTTGAACAAAAAGCCAGATTTCCGGGCAAGAAGCCGAATTTCTGGGTTCACAAAATCTGTCCGAAAAGGGTTTTCAAATGCACACGTGTACATGGATAAATCAGATTTTGGATAATCCCTTGCACGCAAGGCTAGACGAGAACCCGGACAACATCACCCTGGCTGGAAGTCAGGAACCTCGGCGAGCTTCCCTACTAACCTCGGTGACCTTCCCTCGACGCAAACCTAAAATGCCCAAGGAACAGACCTCGGCAAACACGAGGAGGTGGAAAGGCGTCGACCAGGACCAAGCCGAGGGGGAGACCTCGCGCCAAGCTCCCCCGAAGAACAATGCTCCGCGACCTCCATGAGTTTCGGTAGCTCATGAGGAGCTGAACCCCACCCTGAGGGACCTCGCCAACAACCCCAACGAGCTCCAGCGTATGATTGCAACCTTGTAGAGGTTGCAACAAAGACTGCTCGACGAGCTCGCCCTAGTACCTCAGCGAGCTCCAGCCACTAAGGCCGGGGAGCAAACCAGGCCGACCCAGGGCACCCGAACCTGAGGTCAATACAGTGACCTCCACACCGAGCAGGAGGCGAGCTCGGCCCAAGCTCGCCAGCACCGGGAACGCGCCGGGAAGGCTAAGGTGGTGGAGGAGCCAGTTCCACATACTGGGTGAGTTTCGGCCTATGCTGAAGCATCTGCCACCCACCAATCATTGAGAAGAGAGGTCCTCCAAGGCAGATTGGGGCCGAGGTGTGAGGAAAACAAACGGACGGCAGCCCTAGCTACGTCCCAGAGGGGAGAGTCGGACTTACAGCCTCGTAGGTCCGCCCACGACCAATTAAGGAGGCCCGCGGCTGATAGATTGGGCCCCAATGGTGGACGTCAATTCCGGCCCATCACAGAGGGGTCACCCCAGAGTGAGGCACCTCGGGGGCGTGCGTCCACGAGGTGCACGACCTTCGAGCAACCTCCGCCTGAGGTGACCCACAGTGACGAGCTGGCCTCACTAAAAAAGGTCGTTGAAATGCTACAAGCCCAAGTAGCAACCAAGTCTGGCGGACCTGACGCCACCACTCTCCCCACATCTCCATTGGCACCTGCCATACTCAAAGCACCGGTCCAGAAGAAGGTCCAATTCCCGGTAATGTCTGCATACGAGGGTGAATCCGACCCGAAGGTCCACTTGGCCAAGTATGCAGATTTTATGATTTCGGTGGGTGCCACTGACTCCACTCAGTGCCGGAACTTCCCGCTAACCCTCGGGGACCGAGCTCACCGCTGGTTCTCATCACTCGCCCAGGGGTCAATCCACTCATTTGGCCAACTATCGCGGGAATTCTTGGCCCACTTCTCCGGGTTTAGATCCTACCTAACCTAGAAACACTGACTCGCCAACATCCACCAAGGCGAGAGCGAGACCGACCAGCAGTATCTAGAAAGGTTCGATAAGATACTGCTGGAAGGCGAGCCAGTGAGCGAAGACACCAAAGTAGTCGTAGTGATAGCTGGGCTCCGAAAGGGCACCGATCTCTGGAAGGAAATGCATCTCGCATGTTCGAACACTTACATCGAATTTCACCACAAGGCGGGAGTGTTCGTAGCTATGCAGGAGGCCCTCCAGAAAGAGGTCGGTGCCTCAGAGGAGAAAAAGCCCTACAGGAAGAAGTCTGGGGGCACGTACAAGTCTCCCCGGAACCTGAAGGCTTTCGGTGACGGGGATGAGTTCAAGGAGAAGCTCAACCAGGTCCTCACTGTCTCCGTCGACCATGTATTTACTACGGTCAAAGATAAAGCCTTGTTGGAGGACCCGAGGAGGATCCAACAAGACCACGCGAAGCTCAACCCCAACAAATATTGTGCCTATCACCAGTCGATCGGCCATTTCACCAGCGAATGTCGAGACCTCCTCAAACAACTATGGAAATTTTATGAGGATGGGAAGCTGGCCGAGTTCTTGAAGAAGGCACCGACAAAGAGGCCCAGGTTCGAGAGGAGGGAAGCCTCCGATGATGAAGAGAAGGACGCGGGCCAATGCGGTCCTTAAAATAGGCAAAGGGCACCTCCCCAGCCTCAATAGAACCTAGAACCCACTCGAGAACTCCTAGTTCTCGAAGAAGAGATCGGAGCTGCAGGAGGTCTCTAGGATGGGGGATCCTCCATTTCCAGAAGAAAGAGAAAGGCCGAAATCTGGGCCGTAAACCAGGTCCAGGAAGGCAGCTCCAGCTCCAGGCCTGTCGCGCAACTCACTGATGAGCTAACATTCTCTTCGGCGGACCTGGAAGGGGTACTGACGCCCCACAATGACTCGTTGGTGATAACCGCCAACATCATGAACGTCCGAGTTCACAGGCTACTTGTGGACACAGACGCCTTCACCAACATACTCTTCAAATCCACCTTAGATGCCTTAGGTGATTTTGAGTCGTATTTAGAACCTAGCAATGCTAGGATAGTGGGGTTCGGAGAAGCTGTAACCGTCCCCCTAGGTAGTATCAGGTTGAGCGTCCAACTTGTATCGGCCAAGGACCCGGAGCGGAGGCTAACTAGGTTAGTTGATTTCCTAGTTGTCGACCAGCAGTCCTCCTACAACGGGTTCCTTGGCCGCCCTTTTATTAATGAATTCAAAGTGGCGTGTTTGACCTACTACTACTGTTTAAAATTCCCAACTCCAAAAGGTGCTGGAACCATCAAAGGCGACCAGAAAAAGGCCCGAGAGTGTTTACTCCAAATTAAAGATGGCCGGACCAAGAAGTCTGTGACACAGGTTCACATCCTTGAAGAGGACGTACAGATTTCGGCGGACGAGCCGAACATCCTAGACATCATCTCCACATAAACTGAAATGATGGAGGTAGGCGATCTGCCAGAATCTGACCAAGTGTTGGAACCTGCGCAAGAAGCACAATCAGCGTCAGTGGAAGTGGAAGAAGCCCAAGTGCAGGGACCGGTGCAAGGTTCACAACCTGTGTCCATGGAGGTGGTCGAAGGTCCGTAGGGTGGGAGACCTGCGGAGGACCGAGAACTTGTGCAGATGGAAATTGATCCAACTCCCAGGTCGCGGAACCATCCCAGGTCGACAAACCCCCGGAGGTATTGACAGTTGAGGAACCTACCCGGTTCGAAAGCCAAGCTGATGACCTCGAACCACGCCTAGGTCATGAACCTGCGCATATGTCACAGGAAGAGTGGGATGAGTTCATCAACGATCCGAGGTGGAAAAATAAAAAAAGAAAGGTCACCCCCATGGAAGAATTGACGGCACTCCCAGTGAACCCAGAAAGAGACTTGGAACTTTTCATAGGTTCTGAGTTACCCAAACCGTACTGATCGAGGATGGAACTTTCTTGATGTCCAACTTGGACGTATTTGCCTGGTCCCATGAAGACATGACGGGGATCCCATTGGAACATGCTTGCCACCGACTCAACATAGATCCCACAAGGAGCCTCGTCCGCCAAAACGAAGGAAGTATGGACCAGACAAGTATGCGGCCCTGACCGTCGAAGTGGGAAAGCTGTTAGACAATAAGCTGATCAAGGAAGCCTTGTGTCCACAGTGGGTCGCGAACCCCGTCCTGGTCAAGAAGCACAATGGGACGTGGAGACTATGCATCGACTTCACGGACCTGAACAAGGCATGCCTGAAGGACAACTTCCCACTACCCCACATTGATCAGCTTGTAGATAGCACCGCCGGCCATGAGATGATGACATTCATGGATGCTTTCGCGGGCTATCACCAGATTGCGTTGCACCCAGATGACCAGGAACATACGGCGTTCTATACCAACAAAAACATGTATTGCTGTGAAAGGATGTCATTCGGACTTATCAACGCCGGAGCAGCCTACCAAAGGTTGGTGAATAAAATGTTCGACCAGCACATTGGTGAATCTATGGAGGTGTACGTGGACGACATAGTTGTCAAGAGTTTAAGAAAGGAGGATCACCTTTACCACCTAAAACAAACCTTCAACATACTATGCCACTACAACATGAAGCTGAACCCCAAGAAGACCAGCTTCGGCGTACATTCGGGAAAGTTCCTAGGGCATCTGGTGAGCCAACGAGGAATAAAGGTCAACCCGATGCAGGTCCAATGCATAATCGAGATGGGTGTGCCCGATTCCGTACAGAAGATCCAAAGGTTGACCGGGTGCATGGCAGCCTTGAACAGGTTCATCTCCAGGCATGGCGACCGAAATCGCCCATTCTTCGAGGCAATCAAGGCAAACACGTGGAGGGACAAGGAGGCAGTTAAAGCCAACAAGCTGCACCTTAAAAACCACTTCGTGTGGACAAGCGAATGTCAACGAGCCTTTGAGGACATTATAGCATACCTGGCTGACACGCAGGTCCTATCAAAGCCTATACCTGGTGAAAAACTATACCTGTACCTTGCCGCATCGAAGGTGGCCATCAGCTCCGTCCTGGTCCGAGAAGAGGCAAAAACACACCTACCAGTGTACTACGTAAG
>JAPKLY010002975.1:0-21161 GCA_026898435.1 Prunella vulgaris | reverse complement strand
TTGACATGTTTCTGAGGTTTAAAGATGATGGGTTTGGAGTGTATAGGGGATTCACAAATGTAAAGTGTGGTAAATGAGGATGATGAATACTCTAAATACCTTTCCTTACACGTGCCCAAGACAGGGGAGATTAATTCTGTCTTTTTGTTAAATTGTATGAGTTTTTGAATTTTAAACCAAAACTTATAGCATTAAGTTTGTCAAAAATATAACTCATATAAACATTAAATTCTATTTAAAATGTTGCATGAATTCAAATATTTTATTAATTAAAATGTTGAAAAATTCAAAATGTCTGAAACTATAGTACTGAAGTTTCTGAATTTTTAGTTGCTCCATTTAATTGCTCAAAATTGTAAAAAATACTATAACTTTCTCTAAGTTTGCAGTTAGGTTTCTTAGAATTTGAAAATCTACATTTGTGGAATCTGCAGTCAGTTGCTAAGTCTACATCTGTAGAGTTGTCAATTCTACTGTTTGATTGACTTTGCAGCTACATATTCCTGCGTTAGTGATTCTTCAATTTTCTGAGTTAATCCAAGCAATTTAGTGATACTTACAGAGTCTTTTTACAATTCTAACATTCCCAAATTGCCTCTCAAGATTGAAAATCTTGATTCACTAAAAGGTTTTGTGAAAATATCTGTAAGATTCAAATCAGTATGAATCTTTGTCAATTTCACATCTTTTCTTTCTACATGATCTCTTATGAAGTGATGCCTTACATCGATGTGTTTTGATATAGAGTGTAACACTGGATTCTGTGTTATGGCAATAGCACTTGTATTGTCACAGAATATAGTAGTTTCTCTTGCATCAACTCAAAGTCTTGTAATTGGTATTGCATCCATAAGATTTGTGCACAACAACTTCCAGCAACAATATATTATGCCTCAACTGTAGAAAGTGCAATGAAATTTTGTTTCATACTATGCCATGCCACTAACCTTTCACCTAGAAATTGACATATGCCACTAGTACTCTTTCTATCAAACTTCCTGCAAAATCTGAGTCAGTATAGCCTTTAAATTCAATTCCTCCTTTTTAGGATACCATAGTCCTAAGTTTTTTGTAGATTTGATATATTTGATGAGCTTCTTTACTGCATTTAAGTGTAATTCTTTAGGATTGACTTGGAATCTAGCACATACTTCTACTGCAAACATAATATCAAGTCTGCTTGCTATAAGGTATAGCAATGATCCAGTTAGCCTCCTATACTTTGTTACATCAATAGTTTTATCATTCTCTTCTTTGTCTAAGTTCACAGAAGGTGTCATAGGTATATTGGTAGGCCTTAAAATGTCCATTCCAAACTTTTGGATCAGCTCTTGAGTGTATTTAGCTAGACTGATGATTAAAATTCCATTTTCCATCTGCTTGACTTTTAATCCCAAAAAGAAATTCAGATTTCCCATTATGCTCATTTCAAATTTCTCTTTCATGAGCCTAGATAATTTTCTGCATAAATCTTCATTGGTTGACCCAAAGATTATTTCATCAACATAGATTTGAACTAGTGAGATGTCATCTCCATATTGTAATTTGAATAAGGTCTTGTCAACTACACCCTTCTTGAATCTATTCTTGATTACATGGTCACATACAATATACAACTTTAGACTTTCCTTTTACAACTATAACTTCCTTAGCCATCAAACTTACAAAATATAATAGTAACAATTCAATAAGGTATATGTTTTGCATATAGAATAAAGGTAATTGTATTCACTCGATTGAAAGAAGATGTAGATGTACAAATATATAGGCCTATACAATATCTACAAGATATGCAAGGTCAACTAATCCCTATAATCTTGGGATATTTACAAGATCATGATTTTATATAATTCAAGGAATTGATTATGAAGAATCATTCCTTATACGCCCCTGTAAAATTGACATGCCGTCAGCCACCAAAATTTTGGAATGTAAAGATAAGAACCGAGCATGGTTTAATGTCTTGGTGAGTAAGTCGGCTAGCTGATCATGTGTCATGACATAAGAAACTTTCAGGCACCCTTTGTTTGCTAAGTCCCGAACAAAGTGAAGATCGATAGCAATATGCTTCATACGGGAGTGTTGTACCGGGTTAAGGGCAAGACATGTGGCACCCATATTATTGCAAAGTAAGCATGGCGGAGAGGAAAATGTGATGACAAGATCACTGTAAAGATGATGTAACCAGCAGACCTCAGAAGTTGCTGCAGCAAGTGCTCTGTATTCGGCTTCTGTCGACAAGCGAGCAACCACAGTTTGCTTATGAGAGCACCATGAAACTGGATTAGACCCTAGAAAAATAATGTATGCCGAAGTGGACTTCCCATCCGAAATATCACCACCAAAGTCAGAATCGGAATAAGCGGTAATATTAAGCGAGTCACAACAACGAAGCAGAAGACCATCGTGCATGGTACCTTTAAGATAACGAAATAATCATTTCACTAAATTCCAGTGATCGGAGGTAGGAGCCGACATGTGTTGAGCAAGCTTGTTACCCGCAAAGGAAATATCAGGTCGTGTCAAGGTTAAGTATTGCAATCCCCCAATTGCAGTTCGATACTCAGTTGCATTCACAGATACAGGGGATGTAGTGGATTTAGTCGACATAGGAGTACCAACTAGTTTTGAGCCTTCGAGCTTGAACCGATATAGTAAGTCAACAATATATTTATGCTGCGAGAGAAATAGACCCTCTTTGCAGCGAGCCACTTCAATACCGAGGAAGAAGGATAACGGTCCGAGATCTTTGATAGCGAAGGAAGCATGAAGATGCTTGGTGACGAAAGCAATATGATCATCAGAGGTTCCAGTGATAAGCAGGTCATCCATATAGATAATAACAAACAAAGAGAGTGATCCTTTATGAAGGGTGAACAGCGACGTATCAGCCCGAGACTGGGTGAAACCAAATATAATAAGTGATGCACTTGATTAGGGTCATAAGTGCATGTTTTTGCATCCATTTCTATATGGTTTTGATTTGCTTATGTTCATATTTGATCCTTAAATGCTATACTTTGTGCATATAACCCTTTTTGACAAGGAAATTGTGTTTTGTAGTGAAAAACAAGCAAAACAAAGAAGAAATGAGCAAGTTCGAGAAAAGTCCAAGATTCTGGTGTTGAGCCAAATGGATAAATTAATGTCCCATGTTGAAGATATTGAAGAGAGGGTCGCAACGCAAAAAGAATCAAGTTAATCGGAGCTCTAGAACTCAAGATATGAAGAAAACGAGGAAGTCAAGGATCGATCGCACAAGCCGAAGCTGGACTCGAGCGACCATTGCCTTGGACTCGAGCGACAACCCTCTGGTTCGAGTTAGATGTGATCACTCGAGTGACCACTCGAGCTGGACTCGAGTGACCACTGTTGTCCACCCGAGTGATGCCCTGATTTCTTATTTTTTTGAAGGGCAGTTCCGTCTTTTTGCGCGTTTAATGAAGGGCATTTTGGACCAAGCATTGTGGGCACTATAAATACTTCAAGGATCAGATTTCCAAATATGATCATCATTATTCCAAGTTCTTAGATTAGTTTAGAGAGAGAATTAGGTAGTTACTTAGTGGGTTCTTAGTTAGATTCAATCTTCTTTCTGCCATAACTTTTGATCCGTCTGTCGGATTTTAGATCCGTTTATTCCTACATACTCGTAGTGATTAGAGCTTTATTCCTGCAGTTCAATTTTGTATTCTGAACTTTGGATCAAGACTTAGCAAATTGGAGGTTTGTAGCTTGTATTTCAATTCATCCACTTATGGTAAGATTTCCTTTAATTCTCTTATATTAGTTCATATTCATGATGTTTACATTGTTCATTGTTGATTTTTATTTCCAATTAGCCATGGGCTAATATCCTTGTTGCATGGTTGTATGAATACTATGGTGAATTTAGGCTCTTGTTAATCCTATGCATGAATTAGTCATCTTGTTGGATTAGTTCTCTTATTAATGACTTGTATGAATGCTTGGGATGTTAAATTTGATTATATGGCTTATATGTTTTAGCAATGAAATGAGAATTGAGCTATAAGAACTTTATGCATGCCAAGTGTTTGATATATTGCTTGTATGACCAATGAGAATTGCATATTAGCCAAGACCTCGTAATTAGAGTATTGGAAGTTGTAGAGAGATCTAGACATCCAATAGAGCCCTTACCTTGTGTTGTAGAGAGATCTAGACACTAGTTGGCTTAACTAAGACACCAAGAGACCTTTTGCATGCTAGGATGGATAGGATTTTAGAGGAACCGTAGTAGGATTACTTCCATGTACACTTCACACTTGCTCACTTCTTTGAGGTGATAGTTAGGATTTACTATTCTTGCTTGATTAGTAGATAGAATCCAAGAATGTTTTCTTGCTTTCCTAGCTATCCATCTTTGTGAACATTAAATACTAGCTTGATATCGCATCATTTCCCTGTGTTCGATATTTAACTTGGTTAACTTGCCGCGACAACAACGACCACGTTCACTTGCGTGGAAATCATACACGATTTTAGCAAACAAGTTTTTGGCGCCGTTGCCGGGGAAACGATCACTTTGTTAGGCTTGTATTGTTATTTACTTTGTTTTTCTTTGTTTCTTTGTTTACCTGACTATTCTTGGTGAGTGTTGATACTTGCTTATTCTTGTAGGAGTAAACTCAATTGAAGATGGGCGAATACAACCATTACTCGTATTCTCCACAAAATATATCATCTCCTAATCCATACCTACATTAACTTTACCCTTTTAAAACCCCAACCACTTTCGATAAAATCACCATGTTAGAAGAGTGTATGAAGCACATAATGGTGACATTATGGAACCAAAACCAAATTACACCACCTCCACAAGAAGTTTCTTATCCTTCTAAACTATATACATCTCAAGATTCCTACTCTTATGAAGGTCCACATTCATACACTTTACCCTCTCCTATACCTTGCCATCAAGAAGAAACTCCTCCTAGTTATGTAGATGAGGCTCTTGTTCAAATTCTTAAGAAATGGGAAAAGATAAGCATTGAAGCTACAAGGTGCTTTGAGGAGACCAATAGGAATATTGATAGACTTTTCCAAGCTCGAGGAGATCAAATCATGAACTTAGAGCTCAAAGTGGGGCAATTGACCCAACAAGCCCATGAGTTTTGCAAAATGTCATATCAAGATTCCTACTCTCATCATGAATATACATTCTCCTACACTTCATACCCTCATATGACTTTCCATCAAGAGGACACTTCTTCAAGTATGTGAAAGCTATTTTAGCTCAAATCCTCAAGGAATTGGAAGAAATAGAAATGGAAAGGAAAAGGTACTTTGAGGAGACAAACAAGAAGTTTAATGAGATTTTCATGTCTCAAAGTCATCAAATCATGAATTTGGAGATCCAAATGGAGCAATTGAGCATTCAAGCCAATGAGATGTGTGAGGAAGAAGATGGGGGTAGTAATCAAGATGAAGGGGATGCAGAAGATGAAGATGATAATCATCATGAGACGATTAAATCTCTTTCTCTTGTAAAATGTGTTGGAGCTCAAATGAATGAAGAAGAAAAGAAGGATGGCAAAGAAGAAGAAGAAAGAGAAGAGTGTGTAAAGGAGGAGGAAAAAGAAGAAATTGATGAAAGTGGAGAGGATGAAGAAGCTAAAGATGATTATGAAGAGATCAAAATTGTTCATGCTCAAGATACTTCCGATTTTAAGAGCTTTATGAATCCTTTTTACAATTATCTTGAGTATGATATTAATCCTCTTTATGATGATAATGATGATGATACTTCATTTGTAAATATTGATAGGAATCAAGAACAAGAAGTGGAGGATAAGGAAGGAGAAGATTCAAAAGGAGGATTGGAGAAAGAACAAGAAGAGGAAGATGAATGTCCACTTGTTGACATGAGCTTTATGGAAAAAGAACAACCAAATAAAGTGGAAGAGGAGCTTACATTTGAAATAAGCATTTCTAAACTCTTGGACTCTTCTACTTGTGCTATATTGGATAATGTTGTTCATTGTGAATTTGTCTTGCCTCTAGAGTTGATCAATAATAAGATTGAATTGAAAATCCTTCTCAAATTTTTTTATAGAAAGAGATGGGGGTGGATTGGTTTGAGAAGAAATGATGAAGAATTTGCTTGTGCTTATAAGTTCACAATGATAAGGAAATTGGGGGTATGGGGTAGAAATCCTACTTGTTTCCTTGATCATTTTGCTTTGAAATTGATGTTAGATGGAAAGAATGTCAAATATCCTTGGCCATTTAGCTAACATTAATGTCGTCCGGCTAGGGGAAGTTAAATCCAAGTGCTAGATGGGAGGCAACCCATCCTTAAAAATGTTGCTTGTTTTTTTGTTTGCTTAGTAGTTAGATGTTTTGTTTGCTAGTTATTTTAATGAAGGAATTTGAAGCTTAGGCATGTGTTTTGGATTTCTTGATCATTGATATGAGGTAGTGTTTACTTACCTTGGTTGGTGCATGTGATTTATCCTAGTTTGGGGGTGTTGCCTCTTGGTATATATTGTGTTCCTTGGTTGAGTTGAGATTGTATATGCTTTTATTGGTCATTGATTTATTGCAAATCCTATTTTCACCACTCTTTTCCAAACTTTTAGGATCCTTGATCCGAAAAAGTTTGGGGGGTATGTTCGATCTTCAAATTGTTGATTTGTAAGGATAATGGATGATTTATGAGCTCTAGAAAGCTGTGTTGAGGATAATTCTCTTCCTACTCGGCCAAGAAGGACATTTTCGTGTAAGTGGCAATTTACTCTCCTATTCTTAATCCCACTCAAGGTATGTCTTTACACTTATCTCTCCCTATGTGCTTCCATTCCTAGGGTTAGTTTACATGATTTTAAATTGCGATTTTGAGCTTAAGGGTTCATTCTTGTTGCAATGTGTTTTGATTTGTGCATTGCATGATCTTTTCTTCACTCTTTGCCAAACTTTTGAGACCTATGGTCCAAAAAAGTTTGGGGGGGTGTGTTCGTTTCGCAAATCTCATTGCAATGCTATGCTTTTGTTGATTCTTAGTGTTCCTATGATGTTTTGGACCTTATGCTTATATGATGCTTTGTTTTTGCTTATTATTTTTGCCATATTGTAGCTAACTTTGAGTAGTGTGGCATGAGATATGTTTATGGTTATGTGGATGAGTTGAAAGTTCATGATGGATGTGGTGGAGTTATGGCTTGATTCTTATCTTGTCTTTTGTGCTATGGATTTGATGATACTTGAGATTTTGATGATATGAGCATTTTTTATATGAGATGAGTCATGATCACCCTATACCCGTGAGGTTTTGAGCCATTTATGCCCGTTTCAATCTTGAACGGATGATATTTCTTTGATGTGATATCCACACATGTGCATTATACTCTAGAACTTGGCTTTGGTCTTGTTTGAGGCTACATTAGACATTGATTTCACACGATATGATTTGAGGCATTTTCTTTGATCATTAATTGAGCTACTTTGCCCAATGAGCCTACCATTGATATTACTATCCATTGTTCATCATTTTGTGCCTATAGACCTTTCCTTTGGCTAACCACACTTGAAGCCATTTTCCTTCCTTTTTGGAACTCTCTTGTCCCTATGATTAGTAGAGTGAAAAGAAGTAAGGAAGAATGGTGATATGATGAAGAACATGGTGGCCTAAAGTGGAAGATATGAAGAATTTTATGCATGGATTGAAATTTTTTGGAAAAAAAGGCAAGTGCTAGCAAAGCATGAGAAAAAGTTGAGTTTTGTTGAGAATATGGTCAAGTTGACCTTTGTTGTGAGTTTGGCTAAAAGTTGCAAAGAAGGGAAGAATGATCTTGAAAGTGTAATTTTGAAGAGCATGAAGAATGTGCACAATTGCTTGAAGATGTGAATGACTATTACTTGATTCCTTCTATGCTTTACTAATCATACTTAGTCACTCTAATCCATATCTATCCTTCCCTACCAAAGAGCCAACATTACAACCTTATGAAAGTCCTCATTGATGTGAGAATGATTTGTGATTTCAAGTGGTGGAGAATTTGAGACTTGAGCCAAGCTTATGGTAGTATTTGTATCATTGTGTGAAGATTGAGAGAACCTCAAACACTTGAGAGATGAGTTATACACTTCTATGTGAGGATCATGACTTGTTGATTTGACAATTTGTTCATTGGTTCGATTTTGATTGTTGATTTCATGAAATTGTATTTTAGACTTGTTTGATATTGAGCTATGATTCTAGGGCATTTGATCTTGTGCTTGATGCTTCATACATACAATTATTTCCCTATCTTATCGCTTCGTTGCTCGAGGATGAGCAATAATCTACTTTGGGGGTGTGATTATGGTCATAATTGCATGTTTTTGCATCCATTTCTATATGGTTTTGATGTGCTTGTTCATATTTGACCCTTAAATGCTATACTTTGTGCATATAACTCTTTTTGACAAGGAAATTGTGTTTTATAGTGAAAAACGAGCAAGATCGAGAAAAGTCCAAGATTCTGGAGTTGAGCCAAATGGAGAAATTAATGTCCCATGTTGAAGAGCTTGAAGAGAGGGTCGCAACGCAAAAAGAACTCTAGATATGAAGAAAATTAGGAAGTCAAGATATGAAGAAAATTAGGAAGTCGAGGATCGATCGCACAAGCCGAAGCTGGACTCGAGCGACCACAAGGCCAGACTCGAGCGACCATATCCCTGGACTAGAGCGACAACCCTTTGGTTCGAGTTAGATGTGATCACTCGAGTGACCACTCGAGCTGGACTCGAGTGACCACTGTTGTCCACTCGAGTGATGCCCTGATTTCTTATTTTTTGGAAGGGCAGTTCCGTCTTTTTGCACGTTTAATGAAGGGCATTTTGGACCAAGCATTGTGGGCACTATAAATACTTCAAGGATAAGATTTCCAAATATGATCATCATTATTCCAAGTTCTTAGATTAGTTTAGAGAGAGAATTAGGTAGTTACTTAGTAGGTTCTTAGTTAGATTCAATCTTCTTTATTCCATAACTTTTGATCCGTCCGTCGGATTTTAGATCCGTTTGTTCCTACATACTCGTAGTGATTAGAGTTTTATTCCCGCAGTTCAATTTTGTATTTTGAGCTTTGGATCAAGACTTAGGAAATCGGAGGTTTGTAGCTTGTATTTCCATTCATCCACTTATGGTAATATTTCCTTTAATTCTCTTGTATTAGTTAATATTCATGATGTTTACATTGTTCATTATTGATTTTCATTTCCAATTAGCGATGGGCTAATATCCTTGTTGCATGGTTGTATGAATACTATGGTGAATTTAGTCTCTTGTTAATCCTATGCCTGAATTAGTGATCTTGTTGGATTAGTTCTCTTATTAATGACTTGTATGAATGCTTGGGATGTTAAATTTGATTGTATGTCTTATATGTTTTAGCAATGAATTGAGAATTGAGCTATAAGAACTTTATGCATGCCAAGTGTTTGATATATTGCTTGTATGACGAATGAGAATTGCATATTAGCCTAGACCTCTTAGTTGGAGTATTGGAAGTTGTAGAGAGATCTAGACATCCAATAGAGCCCTTACCTTGTGTTGTAGAGAGATCTAGACGCTAGTTGGCTTAACTAAGACACCAAGAGACCTTTTTGCATGCTAGGATAGATAGGATTTTAGAGGAACCCTAGTAGGATTACTTCCATGTACACTTGACACTTGCTCACTTCTTTGAGGTGATAGTTAGGATTTACTATTTTTGCTTGATTAGTAGATAGAATCCAAGATTGTTTTCTTACTTTCCTAGCTATCCATCTTTGTGAACATTCAATACTAGCTTGATATCGCATCGTTTCCCTGTGTTTGATATTTAACTTGGTTAACTTGCCGCGACAACAACGACCATGTTCACTTGCATGGAAATCATACACTATTTTGGTAAACAGCACTTAAGGAATTATACCAAGCCCGGGGAGCTTGAGAAAGTCTGTAAAGTGAACGACGAAGCTGGGAGGTTGCGACATATACAAGGGTACATCAAGCTTCCCATGAAGAAAAGCATTACTCACATCCAGTTGGCGAAGTGGTCAGTTTCTTTGGACAGCAAGGGATAAAATTGAGCGAATCGTAGCCGGTTTAACCACTGGACTAAATGGGTCACGAAAATCAATTCCAGGACGTTGGTGAAACCCTTTGGCAACCAATCGGGCCTTATATTTGTCAATAGAGCCGTCAAATTTTCATTTAATACGGAATACCCACTTGCATCCAATTATATTTCCAGAAGTCGGGGGGGCACCAAGTCCCACGTCACATGTTTTTGAAGGGCTGTAAATTCTTCAGCCATAGCAGACTGCCATCGATCACTGGGGAGGGCTTGGCCAACTGTTGTTGGTTCGACATCATCAGGTAAGGGATGACGAATTGCAGCTAGGAACCGTTTAGATTTGTATATATTATTATGGCTCAGAGTGATCATATCATGAGTGCGTTGAGGTGCTGATATGGGCTAAACCGGAGATTCTGATGGAGCTGTAATAGCCTGTCCAGGAGGAGGAAGGACCGAAGGTAGTAAAGTGGGTGCTGAAGGTGGTAGAGTTGGGAGAGGAACCTGTATAGTAGGTGTATTAGTAGCAGACTGTGGCGGAGATGGTAAGACAGTGAATACAGGATCATGACCAGTAGACGATGTCGGCGAAGATGGAGCCGGGTGACCTGGAAAAGAAGATTCCAAGAATTCAACATGGCGAGATAGATATAGCCAGCCAGATTCAATATCTAGGCATTTATAGGAATTCTGACTTGTGGAGTACCTAATAAAAATACAAGGCCGAGAAGGCGGTGTGAGCTTCCCCGTTATATAAGGACGGAGCCATGGAAAGCATAAGCAACCAAATGTACGAAGTTTGGTATAATTAGGTGGCTTGCCAAATAGTGCCTGAAAGGGGCTACGACGATCAAGTAAAATCGTAGGCAACCTATTGATGAGGTAGACGGCTGTCTGAAGTGCATAGGACCAGTTGGATGGAGGGAGATTGGCATGATGGAGAAGAGCACGACCAACCTCAAGGACATGTCTGTTGAGACGTTCAGTCATGCCATTTTGTTGTGGAGTTTGTGGAGTTGTAGTGAGCCATGAGATCCCAACTTTGTTAAGATAGGCACGAAGGGCCAGAAATTCGTCACCATTGTCAGTAAAGAAATTTTTAATAAGATGGCCAAATTATTTTTCCACTAATGATCGAAATTGAGGGAATATACTAGCCACTTGTGATTTAGCATTCAAAGGAAAAATCCAACAACAAGTAGTAAACATATCCACAATTAATAAGAAATATTTTGAGCCATCAAGTGAAATATCTGGCGCCGGCCCCCAAACATCGGCATATAAATAATGAAGAGGATGCATAGCAGTAAAAGAAGACTGAGTAAACGACAATTTATGGGATTTGCTGAACAAACAGGAAACACAATCTCTGCCCAAAACACTAGACTTGTCCAAAAAAGGTAAATGAAATTTCTTAATAATAAAACTACTAGTTTCAACAAACGAGTGCCCAAGACGCATATGCCATTGAGGTGCCGAGGTACGGACTCTGACCGAAACAGACTTTTTACTTGACTCTCCAGGTTGAGAAATGTGATAAACTCCATTTTCGCAAGGACCCTTAGCCAGAAGCACCCCTGTGACCTGATCCTTAATCAGAAAATACGAAGGAAAGAATTCCACAGAGATATTATTTGCCCGAGTGAATTGACTAAATGACAAAAGATTCTGATTTGCAGAAGGAACACACAATACATCTGATAAAAGAAAGGTCCGGAAGGATAAATGAAGCATAGAATACCAGTGTGAGTGATGGGAAGACCCGAACCATCGGCTATGTGGACCTCGTCAGTTCCGTCATATTCAGAGTGGATGGAGAGATTACTGAGATCATTTGTCATGTTGTGTGAAGCACCAGAATCAACCAACCACTTACTATTGGATTGAGATACCGGTGATGATGCAGGATTGGCCGTTAATGGAAAATATTAGGGCAAGAAGAATAGTTACCATTGAAATGGGAATTTCCATTATTACTAGTGTGTCCACTGCTGCGATGTGGAGATGACCCACGACCACTATTGTGATTGCGGCCACCAGCACCCCTATGCCAAAAGTGATTGCCACAGTTATTATTACCTCCTATGTTGTTTCGATTTCCATGATTACGGGTGCCAGGATTATAACCAGAAGACAGAGAGTGTGCCATGGGAAGTAGTTGGCGTTGTGCCGACTCTTGATTTTTGAGTGATAACTCGTGTTCAAATAGTAGGTAATGGAGTTTGTCGAAACGGAGCGATGTTTCACGGGTTTAAATTAGTCCAACAATAGTGGCATATTCGGGACCAAGACCATTGATAATGAAAAGTAAGGTCATCAGGACTTACAGGTTGGTCGATGAGGGCTAGTTCATCGACCTTAGATTTCACGTACTACAGGTATTCTATGATGGAGCGGGATCCGATCGAGATCCGATGAAGCTCACTTTTCAATTGATTGACACGAGCGCGGGAGCGACTCGTAAAAATACGAGTAAGGGTTGCCCATCTGGCAGCGGCAGTGGGAGCGTCTGCCATTAGAGAAAGCACATCTGGTGCCAGCGAGCCAAAAATGGCAACGAGAAGAAGTGAATCCTGTTGATTCCAGTAATCAACAATCTGGGCGTTGGAACCATCAGCGAGACGGGCTGGTGCAGCCGCATCGGGAGCAATGAACTTTAGGAGGTTATGACCACGAAGGAGAGCAACGAGATGGGCTCTCCAAGAGGTATAATTGGTGTGGGTAAGTTTGATCGGAAGGTGATGATGAGCGATTATAGAAACAATTGGAGGAAGTAGAGATGGGGCAGCAGCCGAGGTCTGTTCTACATTTGATTCAGTCGACATGATGGTACAGAAGAAAAGCAGAAAAAAAATGGAGTGGCGGCAGTAGAGGTAAGGTGGAAGGTCTCAGAACCGAACCTCTCTTGATACCATATAGAATAAAGGTAATTGTATTCACTCGATTGAAATAAGATGTACATGTACAAATATATAGGCCTATACAATATCTACAAGATATGGAAGGTCATATAATCCTTATAATCTTGGGATATTTACAAGATCATGATTTTATATAATTCAAGGAATTGATTGTGAAGAATCATTCTTTATATAGCATATATCAAAATTATCAAACAAGGTACTTAACAAAGTGTTTGTGAAAAAAACAATATAAACAGCTCAATATACAGTTGAGTGACTAATGAGTCTACATCTTTAGATTCTGAGTGCATGAGTTTTATGCAATGACTTTATGCATGTAACAAATGTGTAAGAATAGAAAGGAAATAAATAAAAACTTTAGCAATTTATAGTGGTTCAGAGATTATAAAGTCCTCCCACATCCACTGTTACACCACTTAGGTGTCAAATGTACTATGATGATCAAACAGATCTTTACAATTGCTTCCTCTTATGAACTAACTTTCACTCAGTTCACGTTGCTAGGTTGAACACTATCCTATTCACTTGGAATACAATGATTCACTAAGAATCTTTTAAACTCACAAAGAAAAATCTACATTGAGTGGATAACAAAGTAAAATAAAAGTGAGGGAACAACAACATAAATTTAATTCTTTTCTAAGTAACACCTAACAAGTTAACCTATGAATCACAAAGAATATTTCTCTCTTAAAGCTCTCAAAATATTCTGATAGTTAGGCTTCCTCAGATTGAATGTTTGTATACTCGAATTGTTGTTGTGAAGAGGTGTGACTTATCTATTGGAGAATTCAAATTTTTTAATTTTGGATAAGACTCCTCTTACTCTATGTAATCTTTCTCATGTGTGAGGTGGTCTCTTTCTCAACTCAGAATAGTAGGGTAAATAGCACGTTTGGTCCCATGAGAATTTTTACTTAAAGGATCTGGTCCCACGTTCAGTTTTGGTCCATTTTTTAGCATATCTAGCCCCGCTCATTAAAAACTATTGCACATATGGTCCCACGAGAATTTGTATTAAACAGATTTGGTCCCACATTGTAACACCCCGAATAGGCAGCAGCTTTTCATCCACTAATTATTTTGTTTTAGGCGTGTTTTAGTGTGTGTTTAAGGTTTAGTCCTTTAAGTAGTTACGCTTTAGTATTTCTTAATTGTTTGCTTAGTATTAGCTGTCCCAATTAGTATTAATTGGACTCTCCCAATTAGTATTAATTGGACTCTTAAGTTAGTATTAAGTTTCGAATTTCTAGAGAAAGGAAAAGAAGTATTATTGTTGAGGTTATAGTATTAGTCCTTTAAGAATATTATTTTCCTTAAGTATTAATTCATTAAGGGTATGTTAGTAATTGAAGAATTAATTTTAGGGATTTGACTTTATGAGGTTTTGACCAAGAATAGGATTAAATAATACATGGGATAGTATTAATAATATTTTCAAAAAATATGGAGTCTTATACACTAAGGAATTTTCGAAAATTATATGGCATTAAGACTTGGATTTCTAGTATCTTTATTTATGGAAATAAGTCATATTTTCTTATGCAAGAAAAATACATGATTGAAGGTTAAGTATCATAAGAATAAAGAGTTAGTAAAGATTTGTTAAATAAGGAAATAAGTTGCCTAGTATGGAAATAGAGATACACCAAGATTGTGGGTCAATTTCTTACCCTTCCTAGCATAATTTCGGCCTGCCCCCTTATGCAGCTCTAAATACACTTTTTCCAACTCTATATATATGTATTGATCAAGACCTTGAAGCCCTTAGCCACCCCAAATTTTTGGCAGCCACTATAGCACCAAAATTCGGCCACAATGAAGTTATAGGACCGATTTTTCAGCAGCTTGTGAGGTTAGAGAGAGAGCAATTTTGGCAGCCTTTGTAGAGCAAGAAGGAGTAGGATTTCGATCAAGGAGTTAGCAAGCCAACGTAGAACACTTCTCTATTTTCAAGACAAGAAAAGGTGGGGGTTTAAACGGTGAAAAGTGGTAACTCTAGTTCGACTTTTAAATATTTAGTTTGATGCAATTATGTGTTTATGTGCTAATATGTTATGGATGGTCAGCTCTACCATCAATCTATGTTAAGGACAATCAGCTATATTGTCAATCTATGTTAAGGATGATCAGCTATATCATCAATGAATGGATACGAAAGTCGTATCATATGTTAAGAAAGAAGGGTATGTTTAAATGTTGTTGTGTCCTTTATATTTAGACTTCGAACTAACTATCCCCACGGAGTGATTATTTTATAATTACTCACCCCATTACCGAATAATATTTTCAGATTTTCAAGAGTAAGAGGACGAGATTGGCGATGCGGAGGAAGGTGGATGTGATGCGAGTTAAAGAAGTTAATGGATGAGAATTTTTATTAATTACCAAGTAGGCTTTTATTTTAAGTTTGCGAGTATGTTATTTATGTTTTTCGGCACTTATATGTTTGACAAAAGATTGGACATTTGCATGTTTTATTTCATTGAGTGCATGGACACATAGATGATGGCTTTAGGATTTGCTATGGTTTGATGAATGATGGGACTTTATTATGGATTTTTATGAGGTATTATATTATTATGATTATGTGTTAAATTGCATGAACATTATGATTTAGTTGATGAATTATTTTATTAAGTTTAGTGGACTGCTGGACAAATTTTATTGTGTAAGATTAAGTGTTGATTTTATGTGTTTAATTGTTCATAAGAAATTAGTTATTGTCCTTAGATTTGCATGCTCGACAAGTCTAGTTTTATAACTCCAAATATTTTGAAATTTTACCAGAATATTTGCCATGATTTTATATGCATGTTGACCAATTTTTGTGAGTTTTTACCAAGTAGAAATCGAGGAACTGATTTTAGTCCTTTATGTGATTCTAGTCCTCAAATTCTTGTTTTATAAATACCGAATTTATGCCCAGCCTATTTTCGAAACTTTGGCAGTTTATTAGCCATTAAATATCAAGTAATTTTGGTCTTAAAACCTCAAGAAAAATTGTTTTAAAGTTTTAGCTTGAAATTAGTCCTTTAACTTTATTTTACGAGTTTTTCATGCATTTTAAAAAGGAATTTTCGTGGCAAGTGTTTATATTATGTTTATTATGAATTAATTGAGTATTTAGAGGTCGTAGATGGTTTGTCAAGTTAATAGTATTAGCGAATAAGATTTTATTAAAAGAGGAAAGGAAAAGGAACAAATAAAAATCCCACAACCCGGGAGGCGGGATCAAGCAAAAATATATTGGTCTCGTTAAAAACCAAGCCGGAAAACCACCCTTGTGGAAAAACCGGTCAGAGGAAAAGAGTACCAAAATTATTAAACCATCCCATAGGTGAATAAATGAAAAATAAAAAAGAAAACAAATAAAAGAATCCTATACATAAATGTATTAACAACCCAAAAGCCGAATAAAAGGAAATAGGACACTCCTCAGTGGCAAAGCAATCCACACAAAAGAATTAAGCACCATTTAATGTCAATCCACACCCAAAACCGGCAGCAGTCAGCTTCAAAAGAAACTGCCAATCCAGCTCATCACAGCAACGAATGCCACTAATTAAAAAGTAACTCCTCACAATAAAAGGAAACATCCAAATTCAGCTAATGCATCTATCAAGCCTGGAAACTGAACCCCAAATTCAGCCACTCAATTTAAAGCATCTGCCATAATGATCATTGATCCCAAGCCTTTAATTATGGGAAAACAACAGATGACTTCCCAGCCAAGTATATCCCGCACTAAAGGACAGTGTGCAGATTCCAAGGGGCCCAAAACTGCTGGCCAGCAAGCAATGAGCCAACAGCCCTGAACAAGTAATCCCAAAACAAATAAACCGCAGCAAGTCAGCACCAAAACAGCAAGCCTCTGTATCCGAAACCAGCCAATTTGTGCAGTGAGTAACTCCCAAAAGCAGCATCAAGACTAACACCCAAATACCCAAACTCACCCTGCTGTACAAATGAAATTGTACAACAAAAATAGCTCCCTGCTGTGAAAAAGCTATAGCTAGCCAGTTGCTGCACCAGCGTTGTGCAAGGAAAAACATTGCAAAAATTAAGATATGAAGTAGCGACTCCAGCTGCCAATTTCGAAAAGAAACAGCAAACATGTCCAAAGTAACTCCCATTTTCTGCCAAAAGAGGCACCCAAATACTACCCAAACCACCCTTCAATTCCAACAGCAAAGAATGCAAAAATTGAAGAATGAAAATAGGAACTCCAGCTTCCAAGTTCAACAGCCTACACAAGGCTTCCATCCCAACATAGCAATATTCCAGCGTGAAATAACCCGGACTCCTTCCAGAGCAGCACAACAAGATCCCAACAATTCAAATAAAAGGAAAAACAAAGCAACTCAGACTGCCCAGAATTGCTGCCCAGCTGAAATAATTAACAGTCCTACGAAGAAGCTGTGAGCAAGAAGTTGCAACACAAACATACCAAGTGGAAAAAACCAGATGCAAGACCAACCAGGCACCGGTAACTAGACTGTGATCCTGTAGAAATCCGCATTCATGTCCAAAAAAAGAGAATGGCCCAGAAAATCCGGGCAATGACCTTCCCAAAACTCAGCCTCAAGAGGCCAACCCCAACCTACCTGAGTAGTGGCAGCCATCATGAAAAAACCCCGAGGATTTCGAAAAACGACCCCAGCATAACCAATATTAGGAGGAGAGCATAAACTAGCGTCCACATTAACCTTTATCCAACCTAGAGGAGGGGTCTGCCACCTCCCACGAATCACTTTTGGGACCTATCGCGAGCTCAACGTGGTACCTAACTGCCGAACAAGGAGAAGCTCATCGACCGTGCCAAAGGAGTGACCCCCAACTAACCCAGCAACATCTCTAACATGAGCTAGCACCAAAGCTATACATCGCCTAGGGGAGACGCCTTCATCATCATGGACCCGAATATTACGTAAACTCCAGATTCCCCAAATTATAGAGACAAATGTAAGTTGCCAGAGCCGCCCAACTTGAGTGGAAAATTGTAAAAGGGACGCATAGACAATGAGATAACGGAAGCCCTCATCCCAGGGAAGGCTGACACCAAAAATCTGAGTAAAGAAATCCCACACTAACCTTGAAAACCCACAACTCAAGAAAATATGATTCAAGCTCTCCGAATCACACATACATAAAGGACAAATGCTGGGACCAGCAAACCCAAAGCAATTTAGCTAATCCGACGTAGGAATCTTCCCATGCATGGCTCGCCAAACCAAAGTGGACCGGCAAGGAAGAATATGCGGCTGCCACAGCCACTCAAAAGGGAGGGCAGTTGGTACAACTGGTCGCAAGCTGTCATATGCTATCCGAGAGGTGAGTTCTCCATATACCGTGTTCCCCCAAACAAGACTATCCTCCCCAGCAGTAACCATAATCTCTAAAATGTCCTCCACGATGCTCGGATAAGCCAGAACAAAAGAAATGTCCAACTGCCAGCAACCATCGTAGAAGTAATCACCCACCCTTCCCTCCAAGGTACTAGCCACATGAGGAGGAATACCCAGGGCGTCCACCAATGTGTAACCAAGCCAATTCTCATGCCAGAATTTAACCTTAGAGCAATGCCCAACTAATCAGCGAGCGCCATCTGAAATACCAGTCCAATGCCGCTTCATCCCAGGCCAGATAGAAGACAGAAAATGGGAACGACGCCAAACCCGATCCTTGAAGAATCTATCATGTAGGAGCTGGAGGTCCGAAGAACGAGCCTGAAAAACATCCCAAGCCAGCTTAAAAGTGTAGGAAGCATTCGCAAGGCGCAAAGAGCGGATACCCAGACCCCTTTCCGAAATAGGAGAACAACATTTTTTCCAAGAAACCGAACAAGACGAATTCCGGGAAAGGGTGGAACCCATCCAGACAAAATTCCTCATCGTAACGTCCACCTTCGTGACCAAGGCTGCTGGCCATTTGTACAACATCATCGTATGAACTAAGGAAGCCACAATTACTGAGTTAACCAAACATCGTCTGCCAGCCATAGACAGTGACTTACCCTTCCAGCGGGAGAACTTAGAAATGATCGAATCAGCTAAACCCTGCAAATGCACGCGCTTAGGAGCACCAATGAAAATGGGAACACCAAGGTAGGTGAAAGGGAGCGTGCCACAATCAATGCCTGTAACACGTTTCATCCGCCGTTTAATAGCTGTACAGACCCTAGGACCAAAGAAAATGTGAGATTTCTCAGGATTAAACAGTTGACCCGAAATAGATCCATAAGAGCGAAAGATGTAATGCAGGCCAGCCATATCCTCTTTTTTCGCTTGAAGAAAAATAATAATATCATCCGCATAAAATAAGTATGGAGGCGCACGACTAAGAGGCCGCAAGCAGCTGACTCTAAAACCCCAATCCAACCAATGACCCAGAGCCTCTTCAGCCAAACAAAATAGAAGAGGAGAAAGGGGATCTCCTTGACGAACACCCCTAGAACAAGCAAAGTACCCCTTCGCGACCCCTCCCACAAGGATAGACAAGCGGGAAGAAGAAAGGACAGCCCGGATTAAGGTCCGAAAGGCAGGACTAAAACCCATACGTTTCAGGACAACAATGAGGAAATCCCAATCAATAGTGTCGAAAGCTTTTTTGATATCGATTTTAACAGCCATACCAGGAGCAGCCCCCCTCATATGCATTCGATTTAAAGTCTCAGAAGCTAAAGCAACACACGTGTGAATGCGTTTCCCTGGAACGAATCCATATTGGAAGGGCGTGAGGTATAAGCTAATGAAAGAACCCAGTCGTGTGGCAATAACCTTGGTGAAAACCTTAAAAATAAAGTTGTTGAGCACGATGGGTCTATAGTCTTGAATACGATTAGCACCCGCAAATTTCTTGATAAGCACAACAAAACTAGAGTTCAACCCGATCGGGATAGAAGCCGATCGAAAAAAGAAACTTACAGCCAATAGAAGGTCCGATTTCACCACGTCCCAACACCTACGAAAAACAAACCGGGAAAACCATCCGGCCCAGGCGATGCCTTCATCCAAATCAAAGACCGCCATTTGGACCTCGTCCAAGGAAGGACAAGCTAGAAGTAAATCATTGTGAGAATCCGACACAGATTGGAAAGGCAAAATGTCCAAAATGGAAATGTCATGGTCCAAGGAGCTGTCCTTCGCAAACAAAAGTTCATAAAAGGAAACAACATGAGAAGAGATAGTACCCGTATCTGAAGTCAGAAGCCCATCAACCAACATCTCTCCAAGGTCAGAATTACCATGTCTATTACGCTGAAGGAGGTGGAAAAAACCAGAATTACGATCCCCATCAGTTAATCATTGCAAACGAAAACGCTGGGAATAAAATTCTCGTTGCCTCCGAAGGAGGCCATTCAATCGAACGTGGCAGTCTACTTCTTCACCGAATCCAAGGTTCGAATCTCCATTACAGTAAATAGTCGTTGCACAACCTTAAGTCTTGCTGTAGCATCCGTAATTTCGGTAAAAATATTCCTAAATACATCACGATTTCAAATTTTCAACTGCCGCTTCAGCGCCTTCAACTTACCAACTAGGCTGACAATTGGATTTGGGTGAGACGAACAAGAATTCCAAACCTGCTTCACGAATGCCTTAAAATCTGCATGCTGAGTCCACATTGACTGAAAACGAAAGGGGCTAAGAGGTCGAGCAGTGACCGAGTTCAAAGAAAGGAGCAGGGGATGGTGATCTGAGGAATGACGGTGAAGGGTCTCCAACTGTAAGCTGCTCCAGAGATCTATGAAAGAGTGGGAGACAAGAGCACGATCCAACTTAGCAGAGATCATGCCTTGGGAGCTGCGTCGAGAAGACCAAGAATAAGGGAAACCTGAAGATTCCAAATCAATTAGATCCATTATGTCAACAAAAGCCTGGAATTCATCAACCGGAAGTTGACTCGAAACTACTGGTGGGAACCGTTCATGGGCCCCCAGGACTACATTGAAGTCTCCCATCAAGCATAGTGGTTCATTAACAAGACTCAAGAGGGAATCCCATAACCCACGTCGAAGTATGTAATTATTCTTCCCATGAACAAAGCCCAGCGTGAAGGAACAGGGCGATTGACAGTGGAGCACCACGCATTGGTCAGAAGTACAATGAACTGAGATGGAACCGCAAAGATAATGCTTACAAAGAACCCATAAATTTGGACGGGAGGGAGA
>JAPKLY010002974.1:8302-21162 GCA_026898435.1 Prunella vulgaris | reverse complement strand
GGTTTATCACTCCAACAGAGGATCCGAGAAGTTAGAATTTAAAAAAAATTAAATTAAGTTTAACTTTGTTGTTTAGAGCCCTAGCACCTTTTACTGGTTTATCACTCCAACAGAGGATCCGCTCCCCGGCACAATTGTGATCGTATTTAAATTCTGTATGCATCTTGTTTACTTTTTACTCCCTCCGTCCCAACTCTTTTTTTTTTCTTCCAACTTTTTTTTTCATACTTAAAAAAAATAATTTACATTTACAAAATTAATAAAATATACTTTTTTATATTTTATTAATTAATTTCAAACTTACATATTCTATTTTTTTTTTCTTAATTCAGGTTCTTTGGAAAAAATGAAAAGACCTAGGTTGGAGGATTACTTGATAACCAAGAAGAGGGTAAAACCCTGGAATTACAGCAGTAAAATGTCGGATCCCTTCAACCAAGACGTTCAATCCGTTCTCGTGGAAAATGAGGTACTGCATGTGAATAATTTCTTCATTTTTCTTCCTGAATTTTTTTCTTTTGGAGCCTATGATGTGCATATGGTGACTTGAGGCCGAATACGAAATGCATTTCGAAATGTGTATTTGGATGCTAGTTTAATTTTTTTTTTACATATGATGTATTGGAATTCTGAGGTGAATAATGGGTGTTAATGAATTATCTTACCACAATTGCAGCTACTTTAACTCGATTTATGTTGATGTTGTGCAAAATAATGATCAGTTTTTGGACTTTTTTCAGGCGTGCAAAACGAGAGATGGCGAAATTCCAGATCCTCAATTGAATTCCGAAGCGGAAGAAGATGACATTCACTATCTAAAAGGGGAGAAATTTTTTCATTTAATTTTAGCACAATCACATCTGCCTCCGCTCAATCAACTGGTAATTACGCTGGTTTTATCGATGTATATTGATCATCTTGATTCTTGACATATGTTTTTTTAAAGCACCAAGCTGTGGTTTGTGGTATTATCCCCAATTTAACCTGAACATGTTGGAGGGTCTGCCCATACAAAGCTTTGTTATTACTTTAATTGGGGCCCCCGCTAGTAGTCTGTGAGATTTCTCATCTAATGAATTATTCGGTCTTTGGACTGGATACTGAGTCATTAAAGAAAATGTTTCTCAACTAAAAGAATGGTATATGAGATCATTGATGAATAACATTTGCTGCTGTAATTCATTTACTATTTACTAATGAGTATATTTGTGCCTACATTTATTCCAGAATTTGGTGATCGTTTTAGTTTCTTTAATCATTGTATGATACATTCTTTTGAATCGTTTTAGTTACTTTTACTTATCAAAGTCTTCGGCTGCTGCTAACAGTACTTACCGACCAGCGTGGTTCCATTTCTTCCTCGTGCTATTGTCCCTGTGGTACTCAGACATGGTGGCAAGAACTGGAATCTATCTTACATTGGGGACATCAAGGCTCCTAAGTTTGACCGCAGATGGAAAACATTCACCATTGAAAACAATCTGAAACTAGGTGATGCTTGTGTCTTTGAACTAATGGAGAACAGCGATACAAATCTTAGTTTCAAAGTTCATATTCTCAGGCTTGACGGCATGCCTACTGAACTGCTAGAATTGATCAAGTCTCGTGGCCAGACATTAGAGACAGCGATATGTATTGATTAGATTCAGCTTTACAAGCTCATTGGTATGTGTTTATGTTTATTGATTCTGATGAAACCTTCGTCTAATCTTTTCAACTCTCTGGTTACTGATAATATAGTAAGGAATTAACTACCTTTTAGTTCATATTTTACTTCTTTTGTGGAAAGTTATGCGCTACTAAGAAACAGACTTAACTCGGGGGTGGGGGTGGGGGGGGGGAGGGTGGGGTTTGCTCCCAACAACAATTGAATAGAATAGAACACATACTTCATTTTATCTTGGACATTACATTCTTCTAGCTAACTGATTATATCGAAAATTCATTTTCCTGGTAAGATGAAAAGGATTTCAATAATGTAGTTCTAGTTGTCTGTTTTTGTTTCTCCAAACGGCTGTAGGTAACCACTGTTCTGAGTGAAAGCAAGGAGCTAAAACTTAGACCTAGCAACGAGATCCAAAACCACCACACAAAAGTTTGGCGGTAGCAATCCCTGCCCATGCACACCAATGATCCATCCCCAGAAACAACGTTTCCTATGTTGGCTTCGTATATTAGTGCTGCAAAAAGATTGTAGACTAGTGATCCAAGTGGGATGTTCGTAATAAGAATATTGTGATTGACTCCTGCTCTGTTAGGACCAAAAAGCTCTGATGTGATCGAAACTGCTGCTGAAAAAACGAAACCCGAGCTTAGTCCAATTAACCCTGTGGAAGCAAGCAGTGTAGTCTTACTATCTGATAAAACAACTAGGAAAAATGCAATTGGGGTAGGAATAATGGCTAAGGTAAGCCATCCAGTCCTTCCATAGTACATCTTGCTGCATTTTAAGAAATCTGGCGCACTAGAAAGCAAGCGACCGAAAAACGAGCATGCAGAATAGAGGGAAACCAGTAAACCAATATCTGAGTGATAACCTAGGGATTCAGAAATTTGTCCCAGATTATTACTGTAAACCAGTCCTAATGTTCCACCACAGAAATATGTGAAATAGTAGAGCCAAAAATCCCAGTTACAAACAAGCATCCTAGTCGAGTGCTCTTCTCCTAAAACCACTAACTGATCTTTGTTGCAAGAGTCATCCTCACTGTCTGAGAAATTTGATGTCTCATTTCCCATGAGCTCTTTATGGATGTCAAGGTCATCATTGCCTAATCCAATCTGGAACTTGTATATTATCTTAGGTATAACTAAGGGAAGTAGTAACAAGACTACAGCTCCAGATAGGATTAGACGAGCAGTAGAAGCAGTAGATGTTATTGAATTTAGGAAGAGGAGATATAGGCCTGTGATAACTGCTAGTGTAGTTAGTATTAGAAAGTTGACAGGAGATATAGGCCTGTGATACAAGGCATCGGTAGACATATGATGGTGGACGATTGATGGAAGAGCTACAATAGAAATGATTAAGGGGACGGCCGCGTTGAGGAGAAGATAGAGCTTGTTATCGTTGGGGTCAATCGAATTAGCAATGAGGTTGTAGATTGCAGCACTCACACCATTGAAGCTTATACTGAGGGACAGAGCAAGTGCCCTGTTTGTTGGAAAGCTTTTAATACAAAGAACATAACATACTGTGTTGAACCAGCAGATGCTACATCCTGCCATTAAAGATGACAAAATTACCTGCGACAAATTCAAAAGTGCATCTTAGTTTTTTTGCATCAAAGTTATTATGATGTTCTTTTATAGTTCATTTTCAGTTTGGCATTTCAGATACCAGGTGATGCTTGATTTGAGATTTGGAAATCCAAAGACGGTTTTAAGTCATGATTTAGAAATCTGGTTTGAAAAAACCATCATTACGACATTTGTAAATCTATTATTACCATTTTCAATACAATCAATTACCCTATAAATTATAATCCCACCTAATTAAAATATAATAATATAAATTTTTTCACTCTTGCATTCTCCCTCCATCCCAAAACTAATATCACACTTTCCTCATTTGGACGTCCCAACTCTTCTTTTATACACCTAAAAAGGAAATTATTTACACTCACAAAAGTCAATAAAATACAAAATACACTTTTTCTTATTTTATTATTTAATTTTACACTCACATATTTACTTTTTTTTTGTTCGCGTGCCCGGGAGTCGGGACTACTATGAAAGTAGTTCTGGGACGGAGGGAGTATTAATTTTCTCCAACTTAAAACTTCAAAACCAACACCTACAAATTATTATCAGGATATTAAATTTATTAAAAATCCACTATTTAGTTTTATCCTCAAATTATTTTGTTCTAATGCAACCTCATCAACATAAATCTTTTAACTTTTTGAAGAGGAGATGCATTATTTAATTTTAAGATTGCTTGCTCACCAAAAGTTCATTTAAATACTGAATGATAGCGACTTAATCAGATAGTGCCATGATGTGTTGAAGTTTGTTTACATTGTTCAACCACTTTTGCTTCACTTAATGGGCAAACTTTGCCAACTCTACCCATCATAAAGTAAAGTACCATTATAATTGATTAGTTCACCAATAATCCCATGGGACTACAGGGAAAATAATCAAATAGTCAATTGTAAAACATATCTAGACAAGAAAGCTTTATTAATTTAATTACCTAATAGAGTTTGTTACTGTGCTGTAATAGGTGGATTAGTGCATGATAATTGCTAACTCATGAAACATGTGGTTGTGGTTGTGGTTGTGGTTGTAGTGACACAGTAGGAAAACCTTACTGGTGAAGAAGAAGTAGAAATCTAACATAGACAAACTCAATAAATGGTAGTACTAGATAAAGATGATGCATTGGAGGACTATAATTAGGTGATTAAAGTAAGAAAAATAGAGATACCAGAAAATAAGGCAGAGAGATGATGTGGTGAATGAGAAGGTATTGGAGGCCATAACCAATGAGTCCCATCGAAGCAGCAATGAACATGACAATCCATGTTGGGAAATACATAAGACAAACACCTGAACACCACCCAAAGGCCTTCCCTACATCTGAAGCAATTGATATATAGTTGAGCTGCACCTGTGATATGCCTAGAGCCCGTTTCAGATCGCTCGAGTAGGACGAAAAGTCCAAGTTTGTTCCTGTAAATGCTTGAATCCATATTATAGTCACCAGTATCATCCATTTTCTTGATGATTCTCCTACCATTGTTTTTTTTTTTGGGGGGGGGGGGGGGGGGGGGTGGGGTGAGGGTGAGGGATTGAGAGAGATGATGAATCTTGAGAGATTTTCTAGCAGTTGCAAAGAGTATCTCTCCTCTCTGAGTGTAGGATTGTGGCATCATGATCTTTGGTTTTATGAGAAGAACCTAACTAGGGGATGTTTGTAATAACTTTTTAAAAGGAGGGGGTGTTTGCAAATAATATAAAGTGATTTCTTAAATTTTAGTACTTGTGTTCCCAAACACATCCTAACTCTAGAAAAGCTAAAATGTATTATTATTCACCTTCTCAAATTTTCTCAAGCAAAACCAATTGAAGCTAAAAAAAAAAAAAGTGGCAATTCATTACTCATAACTCATAAGTAACCCTTTCACCACCTCTACTACTTTTGGCTTTTGCTTGAAAGCAATTGCAATTTGCAAAAACACCCTCTAAAAAATTAGGGATGTGCATCTGTTCGGGTTTTTTTGGTTCGGTACCCGAAATTTCAGTATATATTTGAATAGTTGAACTCAAAATAATTCGGTTACCCGAAATTTCGGGAACCCGATTTTTTTTTTTTGTATTGATTAAAATTAACAACTTAGATAACATCAATTCAAAAAAATCATTTTTTTTGCTACAAATGAAACTTTTTTCAGTTAATAATTGTCATAAACAAAAAATTACAACATATAATGTAAAATTATAAGTGCAATTTATCCAATTAACTCAAACACTAATGATTAATATAATAATCTCAATTATCTAGAATCTTATAATTTATAAAATTTCATAACTCATAACAACTAAATTCAAGTTTTCAACAATCATGAGATCGTGAGAGAATGCTTTAAATACGTAAATCTTAACACTTGTAATTAAAATTAAAAAATATATATTAATTTTTAAAATAAATTATTTCGGGTACCCGATTGGAAGAATCGGGTTATATTCTAATACCCGATCCCAAACTCGATTTTAAATTTCGAATTTGGTTTATCCAAAATCTAAATTTTTAGTAATACTAGTACCCAAAACCTGACACTCATTGTCTACCCCTACTAAAAATATTAATTTTTGAAACATGATAAATGTTTGCTTGCAAGTACTAGCGGAATTAAAAGTTGAATTCATGATTTTGGAGTATGATTGTATTCAAATTGGGCCCTTTAATTTTTGTCCTTTTATCTGTATCGCAAAAGTATTGTAAATAATTAAATAAATTGTAAATAGTATTGAGTTTTGTATTCGTACATAGTATTATAAATAACATAAAAATATTGTCGTGTCTCGTCGAAAAAATGTTGATCGGAAAACGTGAACAATAACATATAAAGTATAGAAAAAATTCAAAAGTATTGTCGTGACTCGCGGGAAAAATATTGATCGGAAATCTTGAACATCAATAAACAATAAAAAATTTGGTAGGGTCAGGATGAACAGTAATTAACAATAAGAAATATTGTCCACCACATTTTTTTTTTATCGGCACATTAATGTATTTTACCCCTATTTGTAAGTATTTAAGCTTTGAACCAGCTGTTGTAATTTGGCTCTTAGGATTGCCCCTTCTTATAACACACCCATTAATTTATAAAAGTATTTCATATTATTTATTCCTGCTTCGCTAAAATAAGTTTTCAGTACTTATAGAAGTGGTTGAAAACAGTTTATAACTGATTTTTTTTTAAGTGCTTTTACTTTTATGGTCCTCTCCAACAATAAACCTCAAAAAATAGGTTTTTTCCTACCACGTTAGTACCACATCAAAAGCAAAAATACATATACACAATTTTTTGCCCAACATTCACAATCTTCTGCTACCCAAGAAGGCTGGTTCCTCTAAGCCCTTTGGCGATGGTTATTAGATTTCATAGACATATTTATGGGGGAGTTGTTGTCTCTCAATTTGTCTTAATTTTTCAATTCGTTTGATCGTTTTAAGTTATTGAGCCTGCATTTTAAGTTGCAAATTTCGATTGAAGAAAAAGAATAAGGTTAATCTATTGAGTGTGTTGCTTGGAATAACCTTATAAGGTCAGAAATATTGGTTTATGGTTGGACTACTTGTTGGTCGGGTTGTTATTCATTGTAGTAGCATTTTTCTATTAATGTTTTGATTGCTTCAAGTTTGATCTACCAAACAATATGAAAGAAATAGTGTGGCTATTTTGGTCTACCAAACATTAGAAACATTTTCCTATAAGGCCTACCAAATATCATAAACTTTTATTTTCTAGGTGAGATATGAAAATGATTTTCCGGGGCAAATATTGGGTTGTTTTCCTATAATGTCAACTAAACGAGGCCTAAAAAGAAAACGGAAAAATGCATGAAAACCAAAATTGCACTTGGACTGGGTCTATACCTAAAGCTTTTAAAATAAACGAGCTGCTCGTGAGGTCGACTCGATTCGATGTGTTAAACGAGTCGAGCTAAAAAAATACTCATTTGCTTAACGAGCTCGGCTCGACTAGACTCGGTATGCTTGCGGCTGCTCGGTAGGCTTGAAAAATAGGGGTTATTTTATAAATATTGTATAATTTAGGGTATAAAATAGTAATATTTTACATAATAATATAACTCATATTCTCAAATCACTCATACTGATGAATTAGTGATAATTTTATCTTTATTAAAGTATGCGAATGTAAATATATTGAATTATAAAGTTGTTAATATAATATCAATTAATATATATTTTCCAGGATATTCGAGCTTTGTCGAGCTCAATCGAACTTTGCACGTAAATTTCGAGCTCAAGCTTAATTTAATCAAACGAGTTGAGCCGAGCTCAATTTTAAGCTCGTTTTTCTTAACGAGGCGAGCTAAATTGAGCTCGATATGCTTAACGAGCCGAGCAAATCTGCACTACTCGGGCTTGCTCAGCTCGTATAACAGCTCCATCCATATCCCACCTCTATTTTTGCAAAAAATCTTAATAGTATTTTTACTATCTAAGACTACATTTATCGGTGCCTTTTGGGAGGAGGTCACAAGGAGTTCAAAAAAGAAAAAATATTAAAATAATGAATTATCAAAGTTGGGTTGATGACTTGAGGCAACCGACCGCCCCAAAATTTATATGGTTCACAATGCCACATGTCAGCAGATCATAGGTTGTAGTATTTTACTTTTTGATATAATTAAATTTATAAATATTGAAAATAATATGTATTTAAAAAAAATAAAAAATATATCAAAATTTATAAAATAAAATTACCTACAAATAGAGTTCAATATCGAAATATTTTGGAAGACATAAAAAATCTCTCTTTTCTCTTTTAACATTTGTATCTTAATTTATACTCCTATTATTTTATTTTCATAAAAGGGGTTCGATTTTTTTTTTATTTAGTTGAAAAGAAGATGAGATGTGTTGGAATGACATCTTGTAATTTTAAATTTGTTATTGAGTTAGTAATTTATTTTAAGAGTGTTATAATTTATTAACATAAATAAATATAAAAAAATTACTTATATATGTAATATGTATTTAAAAAAGAATTATTGTTTAGGTTAAGTTGGGTTATTGATAAAATGTAGAAAAAATAAAAGATAGGTTGAGTTGAAAATTGTATATTTGGATGTGAGAGAAATGAATATTATATTAAAAGGTTGGGTTGAGGAAGGTTATTGATAAATGTAGTCTAAATATAAAGTCACGCCTTCTCCCATTAATAAAATGAGTAGTTCTGCTGTGGAACCGGGTGCATAGTATGCATCCTTAATTCTAAAATTAATTTTGCTTATTCCTGTCCATTTTTTCTTCCACCTTACCAGCGTTCGCTCACTCTGATCCAACATGGAATAATAAATTCGTCTTCCGAATCAATGACAAGGTACTAAATTCATATACATCGTTCGTCGTTATCGAAATTTTTGCCATCCTGATTTTACCGCCGCAGGCGCCGATTAGTGCAGTTGATGAAGTCATGGGAATGAGCGATGGATCGTAGGGAGGGACTAAAGCTGCGCACCCCTGGAGATTGTCACGCACACACAGAGGTTGGTTGTTTATTACTCTAATGGTTCAAATCCTTCATCCATGAGTACTACTACACTGCGCGCACAAGGAAGGTGTTGATGGGCGAGCTACTCGAAGTAAATTAGGGAATCAAGATGCCCAACACCTGGGAGGTCGCCCATGAGCTCGTTGGAGTGCAGAACACACCTCCAGCATCTAGGGCGCCGACCTCCGAGACACCACCTGTTATACAACGCCAAGGGCACCAGAGCTCGCCCGAGTGCTCACCTTTGAGCTCGCCCATGAGCTCGCCTGTTGGTCGATAGGACCCCGATGGTGCGCTCTTTTTCCCTCCGTCCGGTTTATCCACAAGGGTGGTTTACGACGAGGTTTTTAATGAGTCCCATCTAGTCTAAGGCATAGTAGTAGGACGAGGCACAACATAGGGAGCAGTATAAGGGACCAGGATGAGGGTTACGGACCCTCGTCAACACCGGAAGTCATATAGGCTCGTAAGGTACCGTCTCACACTGGCACACCTATAAATAAGACTTCTATTGTAATTATTGGACAATTTCTCACATTTCACACAATTAATACAATCCCTACTGCAATATTCCTCTCTCTAAACTCTCTCCCTCCCCAAGAACATAAAATACTAGATTATTGTTTGGTAGAATTAATCCGTTATAAAGAGCCACATAAACGAACACGATTAAGAAATTCTATCAACAATTTGGCGCTAGAAGGAGGGTCCGTCGAATCTGAAAAAAAATTAGGGTTTGTTGAAGATTTGAAGGTGTTCTTGATAAAACTCAAGAACACTTGAAGATACACATACATCTTCATCCCTTGAACTAAGAACCCAGATTTCCGGACAAAAACCTGAATTTCCAGATTTTACGAAATCTGCCCGTGACAAGTTTTCAAACGCGCGCGTGTACACGAATAAACCGGACCCCGGATAATTTGTCACACGCGAGGCTAGACGAAACCTTACGCAGCTCCACCCAAGCTGGACGACCTCAATCCCGACGACCTCCCTCCACTCCGGCGACCTGCAGCAAGCTACCCCCTCCGAAATCCAAAAATGGCTAACACTCGAGCGGCCAAAGGACAGACCTCCGCAGCTGCGGGAAGGTCCAAAGGAGGTGACCAAAACCAGGCCGAGGTGGTGGAGACATCACAACCACCTCCCCAGAAGAGCACCGCAGCTCCGCGAGTTGTGGTGACCCAGGAAGACTTGGTCCCCGCCCTGAGGGACCTGGCCAGTGACCCCGACGAGCTCCAACGCACCATCGCGACCTTACAAAGGTTGCAGCAGAGGCAGCAGGACGAGCTCGCCCTGGTACCCAGGCGAGCTCCAGCTGCCGAAGCCAGGGAGCAGACCAGGCCCACCCAGGGCACCCAGACCCGGGGGGATTACAGCGTCCTCCCCACCGAGCAGGAGGCGAGCTTAGCACAAGCTCGCCAGCGAAGGGAGAGGACCGGCAAGGCCAATATGGTGGAGGAGGATCCCGCTCCTTACACCGGAAGAGAGTCGGCCTACACCGGGGCATCTAGCACCCACCAATCACAGAGAAGGGAAGTCCTCCAAGGTCGCCTGGGCCCGAGATATGGGGAAAATGAGTGGACGGCGGCCCCAGCGGCGTCCCACGGGGACTCCGACCAACAACCGCGCAGGGCCAACCACGAAAGGTTGAGGAGGCCCGCCACTGACCGGCTAGGTCCCCATGGCGGACGTCAATTCCAGCCCGCCACTGAGAGGTCACCCCAGAGTGAGGCACCTCGGGGACGTGCGTCCGCGAGACGCACGACCTTTGAGCAGCCTCAGCCGGAGGTGACCCGTGATGACGAGCTGGCTGCACTGAAAAAGGCCGTCGAAATGCTACAAGCACAAGTAGCAGCCAAGTCTGGCGGACCTGACGCCACGACTCTCCCCGCATCTCCATTGGCACCTGCCATCCTTCGCGCACCGGTCCAGACGAAAATCCAGTTCCCAGTGATGTCCGCGTACGAGGGCGAATCTGACCCGAAAGTCCACCTGGCCAAGTACGCGGACTTCATGATTTCGGTTGGAGCCACCGACTCCACCCAGTGTCGGAACTTCCCGCTGACCCTAGGGGACCGAGCTCACCGCTGGTTCTCTTCACTCGCCCCGGGATCAATCTGCTCATTTGGCCAACTCTCACGGGAGTTCCTGGCCCACTTCTTTGGGTTCGGATCCTACCTTACCCAGAAGCACTGACTCGCTGTTAGGATATCTGTGTTAGATGTTTTGATGATATAATCAGTTTGTAATAGGACCAGCTGAACATGTTAGTCAGCTGATGAGTAGTTAGGATTAGATAGGTTCATGTGAGGGGGAATCTACCTTGCTACCTAGAAGATCCGAAGCTATCACAGAGAAGAAGACCAGCTGAGACCTTGAGGACTTAGCCGATTTTAGAAGACAGAAGATTTAAGCAGCTGACACTGGAGTATCGAGAGCAAATCATCAGAGGAGTTTACATCTACTGCTTTCAGGAGAGACAGATCAGCTGACATCAGAAGATCAGCTGATCAGCTGAGAGCACGTCGCAGACAAGACAAGGACCATGGATATAAGACGTATTTAGACGAAGTCAAGAAGACCAACTGAGGTGTACACCAGCAGACTTGCACATCAGCTGAGGTCCAAGTATCAGCAGACTGGTACACCAGCTGAGGAGACAGATCAGCTGAGGTCTTGTGCTCAGCCCAGATTCTTCAGAATCATTTTAAGGGTTGACTTGCGACATAGAAGGAAGATTCCCAGAATAGAAGATCAATCAATCAAGGGGACAAACTTGATTGATTGAAGATCGCGAAGATTGACAGGAATCAAGATAGAGATTCAATCAATCACAATGATTGATTGAATACGAAATTATAGGATCTCAGATTTCTAGTCCATCCCAACGGCTAGTTATTTGACCCTATAAATTAGAGTAACAGTGATAATTTCAGTATCGAAATTACACGCATATTAAGTTAGCCGAAACTCTGTCAGAATTATCACTTGCACTCAAAAACCCCATTCATACTTATTATTTGTAAAAGCTTTGTAGAAGCTGTGAGAAGTCAATTGCGTTTGTAGCATTGACAAATTGTAAGAGAGTAGTACTCTCGAACTGTGTAAGTGAGTAAGTAAGTGAGTTAGTGGAGAGCCCCTCAAGTCCAAATTGGATTGAGGAGAGTGGATGTAGGACAGTTGGTCCGAACCACTATAAATCCCCTGTGTCTCGTCGTATTTATTTCTGCTCTTAATTTGTGCACATCACCTAAAACTGATTTTCATTAAAAAATGTTTCCGCACTATTCACAGCGCACTACTTTCAAATTCAGACTACCTCAAGTAGTCTGCTGGTTTTCTGAATAATCCAAATAATTTTAAAAAGGTTTTTGAATCCTTACAAGTCTATTCAACCCCCCCTTCTAGACTTGTTCAAAGGTATTCTTCCCTAAAACCTGCCTTTGGGACCAACTAGTGGTACCAGAGCTGTGTGTCCAAAAGACCACAGCCTGAGAAAGCTTTTGGTGGTCACCTGGACAGATCCCTGAAAATCTATTTTTAGAAAATTTTGTGTGCTTTTTTATCTATTCACTTGCATTTCTTCCTACCAAAAGAGTGGATCTAAGACAAGGAAGTTGCCAGAATTCTCCATAGAAGACTATGATTACTGGAAATTCAGAATGCAGAATCACCTTGGAGCCATTCATGATCGGATGCTAGATGTTCTGGAGGAAGGGCCAATCAAGTTTTTCTGGGAAGGAGTAAGTGATGGCAAGACTCCAGAAGCTGAGATCAGTGAAAGAAGGAAGACAAAGAAGAAGAAGAGTGAACTAAACGATGCTGAAAGGAAACTCTTCAACTTAGATCAAGTGGCCAGAACAGAAATTATCGAGACTCTCTCCAAAGAATATGTTGGTCCCTAAAGAAGACTTTGAGTCTCCTTGTTTTGAAAACAACTGACTTTACAATCAGCTGAGTGCGCAGTGATTTTGTGTGCGAAAACGTTTTAAATTAAATCCTTTTAATGAAAACCTTTTATTTAGTGCAGCAAGTAGGAGCAATTAAAATAAAGCAAGTAAAAGACACGAGATTTATAGTGGTTCGGACCAACTGTCCTAC
>JAPKLY010002973.1:0-21171 GCA_026898435.1 Prunella vulgaris | reverse complement strand
GACTCCAATGAAGACAAACATTCAGACAGAGTTATTAACAAGAGACTCAGAGTATTGAATGTACAAGGAAGGACAAATGTCTGAAAGTCAACTAGTCGTTAGAACAGAGAGCCAATGATCTTTCGACACGTGTGTACGGAGTCCACGCAGCATTTAATGCGGCATTTAATGCGTCTCAAAAGTTGCAGGCGATGGGACCAACAAGTGGTATCAGAGCGGTGGTTCAAAAGACCACTGACTTTGTTTACCAATAGTTTCTGAGGATAAACTTTTGGTGGTCTACTGAATAGATCTTGTTTCTGAAAATTGCATATCATGGCATCCGGTTCTAAATGCCTCGAGGGCAATCTTCCTAAATTCTCTATTGACAATTATGATTATTGGAAAATCAGGGTACTTGCACATCTCTACTCTATCCATGATCAGATGCATCAAGTGATTGAGCATGGTCCGATCAGGTTTATGAGGAATCTTCAGACGACCTGGCCTGTTGCTGGCAATGTCCCTGTTCCAGCCGCCGGAGATGAAGAAGTGGAGAGGTCCGCGCTTAATTCTGATCAGATTAAGCAAATCGGACTGGATAATGTTGCTAAGAACATTATACTGCACACTATTTCTTACGAGAATTCGGTCAGGCTCATGCATTTGAGGACCACAAAGGAAATCTGGGATGCTCTGAGGGAGATGAGTGAGGGATAAAAAAAGATCAAGGAGAACAAGAGAGATCTTGCTATTAGGAAGTTTGAAGCCTTCCGGATGCTAGAGGGAGAATCCATCGATCAGATGGAAGCTCGGTTCATTAAGATGATGAACGAGCTAGCAACCCTTGGGAAGGAGTTTCCCAAGAGGGAGGTGTCTTCTAAAATCCTGAACTGTCTCCCTGAAAGATGGGACACAGGAGTAATCCTGCTGAAAAACACTCAGGATCTTACAAACATTCCTTACTCTCACCTATTCTCAGAGTTAAAGGCTTTGGAATTCGACCTCGATAAGAGGAAGAAGAAGGGTGTTGTCAGTGAGGAAGTTAGTGAGGAGAAGACTCCTGAAAAGGAAAAGAGTGTGGCTCTTAAAGCTACTCCTGAGCCTGAGGCTGGAACTGGCTCCAAGTCTCTGAAGGACATGAACAAGGATGAGCTAGCCCTGGAGTACAGCCTGATGGCGCGGTGATTCGAGAAACTGAACTCTCGATTCAGAAGGTATGAGAAATTTTATACTGACAGTCGTGATCGCAGGTACTCCAGCCCCAGGAGATCGATCCCCCGAAGAGAAGAAAGGAGGGGTTCAGATTCCAGGAGGGATCGCAACGAGCCTGAGCGACGAAGAGATGAGAAGAGGAGAAATGATGAGCCCAGAAGATCCAGCTCCAAACCTGAACGATCATCAGGGAGCAGGAGGGAGTCATCTGATAAAAGGTACACTGACAAGAAACTTGTTTCTGATGTAGATCAGTGCTACCACTGCAAAAAGACCGAACATTATCAGTATGATTGTCCGGAGCTCAGTGCTCGTGAGCGAGAGGATCGGAGAGCCAAGAGAGATCTCAGGGCATCAGACCGGAGAGCATTGCTTGCTGAGGACTCCTCAGATTCAGATGGCCCAGGACGCCGGTCCCCTGAACTCTTCTCCGATGAGGAGTATGATGACCTCTGTCTGATGGCAGATGATGAGGTATGTTCTTCTGCCTCTTCTCCTGATTACGCACCTGATCTTAGCTCAGATTCAGCAGGAGAACTCGACCTTCAGCTCGCCCTAGAGCAATTGATGGTTGACTTCTCAAGGCTGTAGGAGACTCATACTCACACAGTGGATGTGAATGCAAAACTGAGTGAGGAGAACGGTCGGTTAACTGAGTCTCTCAGAGTAAGAGATACTGAGGAAGCCCTCAGATTTGTACATCTTCAGGAAGAGCTACTTCATGCTCAGAACAAGCATGATGAAGCTCCACTGGAGGTAGAAAGACTGAAGGGTGTAATCAGTTCGCTGATTGAGACTCGTGATATTGATCTGTTCCTTGCTCAGGAACAACTAATGATTGAGCGAATTGCTCTAAGAGTAATGTTCAAAACTGAGTGGCAAGCTCGCCTTTGTGCTGAGCAAACTGCTTGGGATCTTGAGCTGATCTCAAAAGAGAAAGCTCATGAGGAGTTGGTGCTTCAGTACACTACTGAAATTGAGGCCCTGAAAGAAACCTATGGGCATCTTGAGGTTTAGCTGATGAAGTTATACACATCCACCCAATTGGTTGATGAGTTAACAAGTTTCTCTCAGCTGACTGATGGTGCTAAAGCTGGGTTAGGCTATGATGCCTCAAAAGACCCAAAGGGCAAAAAGAAGAGAGTTGCTTCAGGGAGCAACTCTCAGAAGAAGTTTGTCCCTGCCCTAACTGATGACAAGAGCTCAAGTGTTGCTCATCAGAATAAAGGCAAAGGGAAGGAGAAAATGCCTGCTGAACCTGTCAGGCAAAGGACTGAGGAATCAAGGTCAAAACCTAAGGGAAAGGCCAAGGCTCCTCATCCTGAGTCTAGGAAGACAGATCAAAGGAACTCCAAGGCTCAACCTAGGAATCCTCAATCTGGAAAGAATTCTGCTTCCAGCACTTCTCAGGCCCAGCCTAGAAATGCTCAGAGAAGAAGGAACTCAGGACAAAGGAGGCCTCAGGCAAAGCCAAGGACTACTGAGGTCTAGACTCCTCAGACAGGGCACAGAGCCCATCAGGTGCGTCCTAATCCTCAAAGGAGAAGGGCAAACCAGGTGGCCTCTGAAAGGCAATGGAGACCTGACTCCAGAAATACTCAACCTAGACCTCAAGTGCTAAGAGGTCAGGCCCGAGCTACTCCTTCTAGGGATCAAACTCAACCCAATGCACCAAGGCCAAAGAGGAACAGGAGGCCCACCCCCCAGGAATCAATATAGGAATCCGGTACCTCAGGCTGACACCCATACACCCTCAACTTCCCAGGCACAAAGGAAGAAGACTGCGTATGTTGATATTTCAGGGAAACAAGTTTACACTTCTGATGCTATCAGAATTGTTAAACAGATCTGGATCCCGAAGGGTATGGCTGACTCAGTAGGACCCAATACTAGATGGGTACCTGAGGCCTGATTCTTTTCAGGTCGCTGCGGGCTACAAGAAGAGGAAGGAGGATCTGATGAAGGACTGGTACTTGGACTCAGGATGTTCCAGGCACATGACCGGATTTCGTGATCTCCTTCAGGATTATATAGCTCAGGAAGGCCCGCAGGTAACCTTTGGTGATAACTCTAAGGGTTTCACCAGAGGATTCGGAACCCTTGTTATTGGCTCTGTCCGTGTACTGAATGTATCATATGTTGAGGGACTGAGACATAACTTACTCTCGGTTAGTCAGTTTTGTGACCGAGGATATAGTGTAGAATTTACATCTAACATATGTCTTGTGAAGGACAAATCTACCCTACAGGTTCTGATTACAAGAATCAGGAGAGGCAATGTATATTTTGCTGACTTCAAGAGCAGCTCTCCTGAAACTTGTTTGGTCGCTAAGAGCTCCTCTGAGCTCAGTTGGCTTTGGCATAAACGTCTGAGTCACTTAAACTTCAAGATTATTAACAAAATTTCTAGACTTTCTCTTGTAGATGGTCTACCTAATGAAGTTTTTAGCAAAGACCACGTGTGCGGAGCATGTCAGGAAGGCAAGCAAACCAAAGCCTCATTCAAAGTGAAAGAAGCCTTCTCAACTGACAGAGTGCTTCAGTTTCTGCACATGGATCTCTTTGGTCCAGTAACTCCTGTCAGCATAAATGGTAGGAAATATACCCTTGTTGTTGTTGATGATTATTCCATGTATACATGGGTTATTTTCTTGCTGAACAAAAAGGAGACTCAGGTCAAGCTTCCAGAGTTACTCAAGCAATTGAGTACTGAACAGGGTCAGAGCATAGTCAGGATCCGATCAGATCGAGGAACTGAGTTTATAAACTCTATTATAACTGACTTTTGTACTAACCATGGTATAGCTCATGAGACTTCAGCAGCCAGGACCCCTCAGCAGAATGGGGTAGCTGAAAGAAGAAATCGGACCCTGAAGGAAGCTGCCAGGACAATGTTGGCTGAGTCAGGATTGCCCAAGAAGTACTGGGCTGAAGCAATTAACACTGCTTGCTACACTCAAAACCGATCTATGCTGAACAAACAACATGCTCAGACACCTTATGAAACTTGGAACAAGAGGAAGCCTCGCATCTCTTATTTCCATATCGTTGGGTGTAAGTGTTTCATCCTGAACAATGTGAAAGATCAGTTGAAAGCCTTTGATAGCAAATCTGATGAGCGAGTCTTCTTAGGATACTCCTCAGTCAGTAAAGCCTTCAGGGTGTATAACTGTCGGACCCTTTGTGTGGAGGAAACACCTCATGTTGTGTTTGATGAGACTGCATCAGTGCATAGGAAACAGGTTCCGAATCCTGACACTGAGGGGGTTATCAAGAGGATAACAAGACTGAGTCTGAAGAATCCTGAATTCAAGATCAAGCTTGTCAGTTCTCCCAAGGGATGGGATGATGATGATGATGATCAGGATGGACCTTAGGCCAACCCTTAGCTAGCCCCAGCCTCAGAGAATGTTGAGTCTCAGACAGAGGCACAGACTCAACCTGAGGTACGTACTATCGGTGATGATGCTTCTGCACCTGAGACAGTTACTGAGTCCAACACTGTAGGGGGAAACAATGTCTCTGATACTGGCCAACCCTCAGGAAATGACTCAGTATCCCCTGTTCTTGCTCGTTCCTATTCTTCGCCTATTATTGTCGAGACTAATGTTTCACGATCAGCCGAGGGAACGTCAGCAGCTCCCAATGCTCCCGTCAGCAGAAGGCGGTGGCTAGATGATCACTCATTGGCTGATATCATTGGTGATATCAATGAGGGGGTCAGGACTAGGTTGTCCTTTTATGAGAGCGCTGTGTTTTGCTGCTTCCTAAGTGATCGGGAACCCAAGAGCATAGAAGAAGCTCTTGCTGATCCCAGCTGGATCCTAGCCATGCAGGATGAGCTCAATCAGTTTGAGCGGAATCAGGTTTGGGAGTTAGTTGAGAGACCTAGGCGTCAACATGTCATTGGCACCAAGTGGGTCTTTAGAACAAGAGGGATGAGAAGAATGTTATAGTCAGGAATAAGGCCAAATTGGTAGCAAAGGGCTACTCTCAGGCCGAAGGAATCGACTACGATGAGACCTTTGCTCTGGCATATGCAACATTCAAGAAATTCAAAGTGTATCAGATGGATGTAAAGAGTGCTTTTCTGAATGGTGTACTAAACGAGGAGGTCTATGTGGAACAACCTCCGGGTTTTGAAATTGGAAATAATGTATATCACCTGAAGAAATCTCTTTATGGCCTGAAGCAAGCTCCGAGAGCTTGGTATGATACATTATCCCAATTCCTGATAGACCACGGGTTCGTGAAAGGAACAGTGGACAGGACCCTCTTCCGGATATCCGAAGGGAAAGACATTCTTTTGGTTCAGATTTATGTGGATGACATAATTTTTGGATCTCCTAATCTGAAGCTTTGTGAGAAATTCTCCAAGCTGATGACTGGGAAATTTGAGATCTCAATGATGGGAGAATTGAATTTCTTTCTGGGTCTCCAAGTCAGGCAAACTGACTCCGGAATCTTCATAAATCAGTCCAAGTATGCGAAGGACTTGATTCAGAAATTTGGAGTTCAGTCCAGCAAAGTCTCACGTATTCCCATGAACACAAATAAGAAGCTGGATCCTGACAAAGAAGGAGTCTCAGTAAATCAGACTGAATATAGGGCACTGATAGGATCCTTATTGTATCTGACTGCTAGTCGTCCTGACATCACTTATGCAGTTGGAGTTTGTGCAAGGTATCAGTCTGATCCAAGGAAGAGTCATCTAGAGAGTGCCAAAAAGATACTGAAATACCTGAGAGGTACAGTCAATCTAGGACTTTGGTATACCTCTGATGACAACTTAGAACTGACTGGCTATTCAGATGCAGATTATGGAGGCTGTAGACTTGATAGGAAATCAACTACAGGCACATGTCAGTTTCTAGGGAGTAAACTGATCTCTTGGTTTTCTAAAAGGTAAACCAGTGTTGCAACGTCTACTACTGAGGCTGAGTATATGGCGGCAGGCAGTTGTTGTTATCAGATCCTTTGGCTGAAACAGCAACTGAGAGACTACCAGGTTGAGGCCACTGAAGTCCCAATTTATTGTAACAATAATAGTGCCATTGCCATATCCCAAAACCCAGGACATCAGGATGGAGAGAGTCCCTACTGAAAAGCAGAGAGCTGACATACTGACTATGGCTTTGCCTGAAACCAGATTTGTTGAGCTATCAGTAGAATGAGGACTCCTTGACCCAGGCTTAGGAGATTCAATCTGAATCTCTGATCAGAATGCTCAAGGTCAGGGGGAATGACTAATAAGGACTCAGGTTGAAGAAATCTCAGAAGAAATTGTGAATGGTTGTAGGGGGAACATTCAGTATGAAAAGGACGATCTGTATAGACTGACTAAGATTCAGGACACTGAACTCAGGGCTTGTCACCCTGATAGGCCAACAACTAGTGGTATCAGTCAGAATACGAATCTGACTGACTGGTATGTTTTCCTGATTTTTTTTATCTAGTCATCAGACCTTGCGTGCATTATCCTTGATATTGTTTGTGTATTGTCAAATCAATTTAATTTGTCATTTAATCCCAGCCATTCATTTAATATTCGGTTATTATTTAATACAATTTATTTGAATTAAATACTTACATGCTCTAATGTGCATTAAATGCACTGTGGGCGGGAACAGTTTTCGATAAAGTTTGACCAATTACTTTCGAAAAACCGAAAAGGCACCATGCAATTCACTTTTTGATCTTGACCATTGAATCTCACAAGTCATTATTTTCTGAGCCATCCGATTAAAATTGAAATTTAGTATAAATAAGGGAAGTGATCGTTGTTGCAAACTTTATACACCCAAATCTTTCCTTAATATATTTTCTCTAAAAACCCGATTTTCATCAAAATCTCCAACTTAATCCATGGTGTCTCCTTCGGTGGACTCATTCTTTGGGAACGTCTTCCATCTCAGGAATGAGATCCACTACGAGCCCTTTGGGGATTTTTCTTCTAACCACCCAGATATCTTGCCTGTGCAAGAATTATATGAAAACGCAGGTCTTCTGCAGTTTGTCACAGCAAGACCCCAGAGACTCCATCCGAGACTGGTTGTTATTTTCTACCTCAAGATGGCACAGAACAAGGTTTCCCAGGAGTGGGAGACTTGCATTCCTTTAACTTCCTGTGTGAAGGGGAAGGATGGAGAAGAGGAAATGACTAGGAGGTGGGTCACTTTCAACATCAGGGAGAAGATTAAGGAGGTTTTTAATCTTCCCTGCTCTGGATGAAGCCCGGTTGATTACGGGTTTGGGAATGAGACAGATTTTCTCCAGTCTCTCTGCGATGGAGATATCGTCCTGAGGTCGGGCCTCAACAAATCAGTTTTGAGGACTGAGAATCGTCACTTCTTCTACTTGACAAGTCAGGGAGTTATGGGAATTGCCGGAGGATTGGAGCAGATCTCCAGACCGAAGCATTATTCGATGATGGCAATTTCTGACGCCTCAGTGCACAATTTTCACTGGGAGGATTACTTCCTCCAATTGCTGGTAGCTGAGACCAGCAAAATCAAGTATTCGCCGGAGGGTCAGGCGATGTTCGAGGCCAAAATGCACTTTGGCACCAAGATCTCACTGATTTTGGAAACCCTGGATCTCGGGGAAGTTGATCAGGCCCAGTCACTCAAGATTACAATGAAGATAGACCTCTTCAGGGCTTACTCCGGTGATGCTGGCACCAAGAGAAGACCACGGACTCAGAAGAAGAAGGCTCAGGCGAGCACGACTGGGAGAGTCAAGGCTCAGGCGGGCATATCTTCAGAGTCCGATATTGCAAAGCCAGCGGAGGACAAGCCCAAGCGCTCAGGACCCAAACAACAGAAGCTGAAATTTCCTTATTCAGGGTCAGCAGAGCGAGAGAAAAAGCTTGTGGAAGAGAGAGTTGCTGAAGAAGCTGTTCAGCATGCAACTCCAGAAAAGGAACCGGCTCAGGCCGCTCTTGACATTGCACCCATTACTTCTGTTCCGGACGTTGCATCCCCTGATCCTGATCAACTGATTCTCAACATCGCCTCAACTTATCAGAGTTTGGAGAAGGATCAGGATGAACCTGCTCAGGAAGGAGGAGTTGAGCAGGAGGCTGCTGAACCAAATCAGGCTGAAGCCCTATGGCCATTCCTTGTGCCTGATGAGAACACAATTCCCAATTTCGAGATTGTGGCAAGGGGAACTGCTATGGATATGGTGGAGAGGAGGTTTCCTGATCTCTCAGACGCTCAGAAGGAGGCAGTTGTGCAACTTCGCAGCTACGCAATGATCAGGAATGCCACTTGGCCTGAATTGAGTCAGCTCGGGGAGTTGAGAGGATGGGAGAAAATGGCAGAAACTGAAGCTGCCCTCTTTGATCACTTCAATGTGAATTCATTACATCACCTGATCAAGATGGTAGACTTCATCAGAACTGTTAGACGCATCTACCCCGAGCCAGAGCCTGAAAGAGTTGAGGAAGAGGAGAAGGTTGACAAGGAAGAGATTGTGATTGCTGAAGACATTCAGCAAGGTGGCACTGAAGGAGTCAATGCACCGGCCGATGAAGCAATCCTAGCACCCGGGACTGTGGAGGCTTCAGGAGAGGGTCCACCAGGTCTGATCCGAGTCAGAGGAAAATGGATCACCCCCGAAGCTCTATATGTTCAGAACTCCTCACGAGCTTTTGCCAATCTTCACAGAAGGGTAATCCTCATCGAGAGAAAAACTAGTAGGGTTGGTTCAAATTCTGAGGTGCTAAACAAGAAGATGAAAAGACTGGATCGTGACCTGAATGAGATGGGGACTGATATGAATGCTGCCATCGATCTTCTTGGAGAAGTCAGAAATCAACACTCAGTAAATCTCACTGTTATCTTTGAGCAAGCAAAAGGGGCCATTCAAAGCTGCAATCAAATGGTCTCTGATGCGCAAACTCAGCAGGATAAAAGCTTGCCACTTTTCTTGATCAACAAATGCCTGAAAGAATTGATCAACTGATTGATGAAAAGTTGGCCAAGCTGAAGGCTGAACTGAAATATGAGCTGCTGAGTGAGATGTCTGAGCATGAGAAGGATGCAATTGCTACTGCCCTGAACAATCGGATGATGAGATTTGAAGGACGGCTAAAAGCTGAGCACAATTCAGCCGTCGATAAGCTAAGTATTGGCCTGAGAGGGATTGCCAGGCAGATTGGGCAATTGCAGGGCAAGCAGACTGAGATGGACAGTTAGTTCACATTATTGGCGGAGTCAGTAGACGAAGTTGTCAAACGAATCAATGACGATGATGCCAAAAAAGGGGAAGGGAAGAAGCAAATAGCTGCTGGGAAAGCAAAGAAGAAGGACTTCCCCCCTGAACTGAAAGCTGCTGAAAGGAAGAGAACTAGATCCGCAGCTGCCATCGAAGCTGCTGAAGGTTCAGATCCGAAGAGATTAAGGCCCTCTGAAGATCCTGCCTTGGAACTTTTATATAAGGAGATGGAGGAACAAATGCAACCTGAGTTGACCACTCAGAAGAAAATGGTGATGACTGAAGCTGAAAAGATAGCAAAGATGAAGGAGATTTCGCTCCTCAGTCAGATCTAGGGCTTGAAAGAGTCCAATGAGTATCTGACTTCGCAGGTTCAGAAGAAGAAATCTGTGACTTCTGGATCTCGGATAAAGACTCAGAGGAAAATGGTGGTCAGTTCAGAACAAGGCCTTCCTCCACTGCATTTTGTAGAAGATTTCATTCCTATCGAGATGTTGGAGGTATGGATTCCGATCCGGAATAGGTGGGCCAACCTATTCTACGTGGTGGGGTTATGGGACGATCTATCTGAAGAATAAGACGTCATACTCCATCACTGGATGGCACAGGAGCACCCTGATCTCTGGGCTGAAATCATCAGACATACTGACACTGAAGGTGTAGAGATCGCTCCTCCGGAATTCATCAAGTACCCTCCTCCACTCTTCAGGAACTCCAAACAACTAGACCGGAAAGCGATATCAGAAGAAATCGTCAGAGTAGGACGTGCTGCCGGGGCTGTTGGTGATCGGAACAGGATGAAGCAGGTCCTGAACCGAGTTTTGGAGATATATGAGATTCCTCTAGCTGCTTGGAATAAGGATGAAGACTAGACCAGGAGCTAGTTGATTCAGGAATTGTAATAGCTTCAGGATACTTGTAATTCTCATATCAATCAATGAAGTTATTTATTTTTCCTGAGTACAACTTCTTGTTGACTCCTGAATTTACTTTTCTAAATCCTTATCAAGAACTGTACTAACCCATTCCTTGTTTTCATCTTATAGACTAAGTACCTAGTTTGTCAGGTGGTACTGAGTTGTTCTCACTGACTAAGTCAGTTGATTGTACAGATGAATAGAAATTTTCTTAAGGGTTTTGGCATCATCAAAAAGGGGGAAATTATTGGGACAATCTGAGTATTTTGATAAGATCCCAAAACCCCTGATGAATCTGCCTAAGTACAGATGTTAAGGATAGAAATTCAGTACAGGAGGAACTTGCTGAAGACTGAAGAATATTGGAGTCGACCCAATTTACTGAAGTCTGAAGTGTAATTCATCCTGAAGGAGTCAGTCAGTCTTGCTGAAGATTGCCTGGGTCTGAAGCTGAAGATCGAAGCCTGATGTTCCGTCCTGTAGTCAATCCTGAAGTACCATTGACTGATGTTTCTACTGAGTACACTAAGCATACTCAGGACAGATCTTAGTCAGTGAAGAGTAAGTGTAATCTATCAGGCTGTGCTGAATGCACTTAAGACCTGACTTAGGCCTTGGTTCAGTTTATCTGAACCACATAAGTCCAAAGCAAAAAGGTTACACATACTGGGCTGAATAATATATCAGGCTGTGCTGGAGACACATAAGACCTGACTCGGACAGTAGTTCAGATCACCTGAATCATGTATGTCCAAGGCAAAAAAGGTTATTTATGCTATGGGACAAGAGACAAAGAGAATGTCAGTAAGACTCCAAAGAAGACAAACATTCAGACTGAGTTATTAACAAGAGACTCAGAGTATTGAATGTACAAGGAAGGACAAATGTCTGAAAGTCAACGAGCCGTTAGAACGGAGAGCCAATGATCTTTCGACACGTGTGTACGGAGTCTGTGCAGCATTTAATGCGTCTCAAAGTTGCAGGCGATGGGACAGACTTGCCAGAATAAGCATGGTGGTTAGGTCAAATAGTATTTCTAGCCTGCAACCACCCCAAAATAGGAAAGATTTGATTAGATCTCCTCCAACGGATCTATTTTGAATCTTGCCTATAAATATGGAGAACCTTGCACCCACTCAAGGTTAACGGGAAATTTCCAAGAGAAAACTCTCAAGAATCCAAGCTCTCAAAGCATACTATAAGCAACACTCTGCAATTAAATTTCCCTAGTGTTGTAGTAGGATTCACCCTGTATTTGCTTAGATCGATAGCTCTAACATCTAGCATTGTTTTGTATTGCTAGAGCTATCTCAGTTAGAAACCAGAATACCAAACCACTCAGGGTGTGAGATTGGTAGGTTAGAAGGACTGGGACTTGTAAAACGCCCAGGGGTCAGTTCCTAAGAGAGAAAGTTGGCTACTCGTGTCTCTTGGCACGTAAAACCAAGCACCTATCCTCAGGGTTTTGAGGATAGCTTCCTGTTAAATCAGGTCGTGGACGTAGGAGTTGGTTATCTCCGAACCACGTTAAAAAGATCCTTGTGTGCTGATTTACTATTTTGTTCAGGATCATAACTGTCATCATAATAAACTGAACATTTTGCATTATTTTATCCTCAGGACTGAATTAATCATCCTGAATCTTAATACTGTGCACTCAGCCTTAATCACACGTCTACTAAGCAAGTTCAGAGAAAATGTTTTCAGAAACTAAAATGAGTAGAATCTAAGGGCTCACTTTCTGAGCACATTACTCACACTCAGCTTCCGAGCACATTACTCACACTCAGCTTATCTGACTCGTTACTGAACTGTCCCTGCTGTCCCTGTGGACATTCAACATACTGAGTAATTCAGGAAATCCTGACTGAGAGTGTAAGAGCATTTTTCTGAGTCTTTCAGAAAAATCTGACATCAGTGTATTCCCCCCATACACTGATTGTACTCGTTTCGGGACCAACAACCCCCCCTGACCATAAAACCCTAAACTTCTATGCCTTTCAATTCCTTCTCAAGGCTCAGTTCAATTCAAACTCCATTGGCTCCTTGGTTGATGGAAAAGCTGTTGTTATTTCCAAGGATGCAGTTGCTGACCTTTTTGGCCTATCCTCCACTGGTGTTCAACCTCACAAATACAAAGAAGCCGACTACCTGGAGACTTTCAAGTTAATGGCCAGGAAGAGTCATAGGGACACCACCACTAATCTGAAGAAGTCAATGTTGAGGAGACGGTTCCAATTTTTGATGGATGTGGTGACCAAGGTTATATTGACAAAACAGGGGAGTTTGGACGCCATTACCAAACTTCGCCTGAGCATGGCCCGCACGATTCTTGACGGGGTGCGAGCAGACTGGTGTGTCTGCTATGGTTCCGCCTGGAACATGAGTCAAAGAGGTGTGTTGAGAAGGAGGTAGCTGGACAACAGGTTTACAGTTTTAAATCGAAGTGCTCCATGGCTACCAAGATTACTATAATCTTGGATCATCTGCTGCCCCAACACAAGTGGGATGACGATTGGGTTATTGAGTACAACCACACCAAGTTTCTGAGGGGAAGCAACTTGGATGTCATTGGTCCAGCTGACGTAGATTCCAGAGCTGATCCAGTTGCTGCTGCCCCTGGTCCCTCTGCTGGAAAGAAGCAGAAGATGAAGGCTTCAAAGCCTGCTGGAGGAGGGAAAAAGAAGAAATCAAAGAAAGAAACCACTCCTGTTCAAAGGAAGCTCTCCTTTGATTCTGATGTAGATGATGATATTGTTGTGCTGAGCAGTTTGAAGAAGAAGAAATCTTCAGCAGAGAGGGTTACTCTGCTGGTTGATGAGTCTTCTGATGAAGAAGAAGAGCAAGTGATGGAGGAATCAGCTGAGAGGGCTGGTTCAGATGGGGATTCTGCCTCTGGCTCTGATGGAGAGGAAGAAGAGTCAGAAGAGAGGGAAGCAGCTGAGCCCTCAGTAGCTGAGACAGAGGTTCTCCAATCCTCTGAAGATGCTCCATCAGCAGATACACCTTTAGCTGCCTCTCCCATCAGGCCAGCTTCACCTACTCCCTTCTCTGATCCTTCCCAACACTCCACAACCCCAGCTGATCCTTCACCTTCACAAATTCCAATCGGCAATGAACCAGAGGAGATAGCTACCTCTGGCGAGCCTTCAGCTATTCCCAAACCCTCTCACCCTAAACCTATCAACCTTGATAACCCCAACTACCCCACAGAAATTTCCAAGAAAGCACGCCTATCTCACCATCGTTCAAAGGGGCCTCTTGAACGAGGGATGATCATAACCGCCCTAGCCCACATATCCCTTTACATCCCAGAACTTAACCCTTATCCAGCCTATCAAGACATACTTGCTGATGGTCTTGCCTGGCACAAGCTAGAGAAGGGCCAGTTACCTTCTTTCTGGCTTTAATAAAGGAGATGGGAGAAGCAGCATTTACAGAGTGGGAAGATATTCTGATGGATGCCTTGGAAGTTAAGGCATCATCCCAGCTGACGTCCCCTGAAGGGTTGAGGAAGGTTGCCCGTGCGTTATTGCTTAAAGATGGGGTTACACTGGATTGTCCAGAAATTGCTGAGTTTGAGTTCATCCCTCCGGCAGCAAACTTTGAGATCACCCCAGCTGATCAGGTAACCCCTACTATTTTGGGTCAACTGAAAGATTATTTTGATGATCACATTAGGGAGGTCAAAGCTACTCTTTTGGTTGCCAAGTCTGCTGCCCCCTCTCTGATTGAAAAATAAGTTCACCAAGTTCTGCTGGATCATCACAATAAGCTGAAAGATGCTATGGAGGACAGCTTATATGCCACCAGGATTGAATTCTTCCAAACTCTACAGCACTTCAAGTCAACTGCCAGGGCTTTCACTGATGATGCATCTGCTACTCTCGCTGCTAAATCTGAGAGATTCAGACTGGTCTCTGAAAGATTGGAAGGGCAAATTACTGAATGCAAAAACGGTCAGGAGGACCTTAAGGCCATAGTGGATAACCTTCCTACTTCTCTACCCTCAACTTCGATGATTGATGATATCAAAAAGGGGGAAGAGAAGAACTCAGCTGCTATTGCTGCTCTGCAATTTGAGATGGCCTCTCTGAGAGCTCTACTTGTAGACAATCATGGTGTTTTGTCTGCCATAGTAGAAAATATTGAAGACTATATCAACACCAGGAAGATTGCAGCCCAGAAGACTCAGGTGCTGAGAGACCAAAAGATAGCTGAGGCCTTGCAGAGGCAAGAAGTGGTTGCTAAGGAGAGAGAGCAGAAGAAGAGGATAATGAATGCTGAACTTGATGAGAAGCTGGCTAAGAAGTTGCAGCTAGCTGAAAAGGAGTCTCCAGAAGAGAGGAGGAAGAGGCAGGAGAGAGAAATGAATGATGAGCTTGAGAGGCGATATCAGAGGAAGCTGAAGAAGCAATGGAAGGCAGTCTCTCAAGGCAGCAGGACTAGAAGTGGAAAATTCATTCGAGATCCAAATGAGCCTTTGGTTGACGGACCAATTGATATGTTCTACAATCAATTGTCCGATGAGCTGGTGGATCTCTGGAAAACTATTAAGGCTAAAACCATGATCCACTTCTATATCCTGAGAGGAGAAGATACCAGAGGAGAAAGAGAGAAGAATGCTGAGTTCAGAGACTGGTTGAAGGAGACTTTCCCGAAATTCTTCAGATCTATTACAGAAGAAATGCTTAAGGTGGAAGTTCAGCCAGAGTTGCCTGAGATAGAGTATCTTCCAACCCCAACTGATGAGAGTGGGAAGATAGACTGGGTGGAAATCAGGAAGTATTGGTTGCAGATTACTCAACTCTTTCATCAACTCTCTGATAACTCTCTGCCAGCTCTAAAGGAGATAGAGAAGAGATTCCTTGATTGGATGCAAGTCCCTCTCAGCAGCAGAAGACCTCTCCTCATGTAATAGTCCAACTGAGTCAGCTGAGGTTTAGGTACTTTCTCTCTGATTGTACTCTCTCTTTATGATTTAATAAAGCTTTATAATTCCAGACAACTTCTTGTTGTCAGCTGCATTTTTATTCTGTCTAAAGATCTTACTTAAAGATCTTCTTTTTCTGTCCTATGATGATCTTAATTTTGATTGATTATGCTTATCTGTTGAGATCAGCTGAGTTGGTTTTGATATCATCAAAAAGGGGGAACTTGTTAGGATATCTGTGATAGATGTTTTGATGATATAATAAACCAATCAGCTTGTAATAGGACCAGCTGAACATGTTAGTCAGTTGATGAGTAGTTAGGATTAGATAGGTTCAAGTGAGGGGGAATCTACCTTGCTGCCTAGAAGATCCGAAGCTATCATAGAAAAGAAGACCAGCTGAGACCTTGAGGACTTAGCCGATTTTAGAAGACAGAAGATTTAAGCAGCTGACACTGGAGTATCGAGAGCAAATCATCAGAGGAGTTTACATCTACTGCTTTCAGGAGAGACAGATCAGCTGACATCAGAAGATCAGCTGATCAGCTGAGAGCACGTCGCATACAAGACAAGGACCATGGATATAAGACGTATTCAGACGAAGTCAAGAAGACCAGCTGAAGTGCACACCAGCAGACTTGCACATCAACTGAGGTCCAAGTATCAGCAGACTGGTACACCAGCTGAGGAGACAGATCGGCTGAGGTCTTGTGCTCAGCCCAGATTCTTCAGAATCATTTTAAGTGTTGACTTGCGACATAGAAGGAAGATTCCCAGAATAGAAGATCAATCAATCAAGGGGACAAACTTGATTGATTGAAGATCGCGAAGATTGACGGGAATCAAGATGGAGATTCAATCAATCACAATGATTGATTGAATATGAAATTATAGGAATTCAGATTTCTAGTCCATCCCAACGGCTAGTTATTTGACCCTATAAATTAGAGTAACAGTGATAAATTTAGGATCGGATTTACACGCATATTAAGTTAGCCGAAACTCTATCAGAATTATCACTTACACTAAAAAAAAACCCCATTCATACTTATTATTTGTAAAATCTTTGTAGAAGTTGTAAGAAGTCAACTGCGTTTGTAGCATTGACAAATTGTAAGAGAGTAGTACTCTCGAACTGTGTAAGTGAGTAAGTAAGTGAGTTAGTAGAGAGCCCCTCAAGTCCAAATTGGATTGAGGAGAGTGGATGTAGGACAGTTGGTCCGAACCACTATAAATTCCCTGTGTCTCATCATATTTATTTCTGCTCTTAAATTGTGCACATCACCTAAAACTGATTTTCATTAAAAAACGTTTCCGCACTATTCACAGCGCACTACTTTCAAATTCAGACTACCTCAAGTAGTCTGCTGGTATTCTGAATATTCCAAATAATTTGAAAAAGGTTTTTGAATCCTTACAAGTCTATTCAACCCCCCCTTCTAGACTTGTTCAAAGATATTCTTCCCTAAAACTTGCCTTTGGGACCAACAGATATAATCCTTGCAAATGGATGGATCACTTGCAAAATTCAGTTCCTGGAAAAAAACAAAGAGAAAGTTCATCAAATGGTCTACATCAACAATTGAAGAAACTGTAACTACAACTCTACAGTGAGAAGATCTGCAAATATTGAATTCATTCAAAGAACTGTCACTAAGAAGACAACAGAAGATAAAAGAGATTATGAATGCTACTGAGGTCACCAATATGCTTCAAGACATGACTCTAAAAATAATTGCAGAGTCTGTGACAACCATACAGTCAGAAGAAGAAATGTTCAACAAGCTCAATATTGAAAGAAGAATCAACTTTGATAGATTTTGGAAAGGAAATGTGTCCAATGTCTCCCTCCATGACCAATCATAAAGGAGGATCAAGCAAGAACTGTAGAAACTCTACAGCTCCCAAAAAGGCTTGGATTGCAAAGAGTATCACTGAAGGAGATCCAAAGCATTGGATTCCTATATAACTCACTTTATTTTGCAGGGACAAATTACAACCACCAAGAGAGAGATTTGGTACATAGACAGTGGTTGTCAAGACACATGACTGGAGATAGAAGTTTGTTACAAGATGTGAAAGATCACAAAGGTCCTAAAGTTGTTTTTGGTGATAATGCTTGTGAAACAGCTAGAGGATCAGGAAGTTTGCTTAAAGGAAATGTTCAGATCAATGATGTTTATCTGGTAGAAGGTCTAAAATATAATTTGCTAAGTGTAACTCAATTTTGTGACAAAGGCTACACTGTAGACTTTACACATGACTCTTGCATAGTCAAAGATATTAAATCCCAAACCACAAAACTGACAGGAACTAGAAAAGGGAATGTTTACATTGTAGAGTGGGACTCTACAGCTGAAACTACCTGTTTTCTTGCTAATAGTTCCAATGAGGTTAGTTGGTTATGACACAAAAGGATGAATCACATAAACTTTAAAACCATGAATGAACTTGTGAATAACAGTCTTGTAAGAGGTCTACCAAACACAAAGTCCAGGAAGGAACATCTATGTGATGCTTGTGTTAAAGGGAAACAAATCAAGAAGACTTTCAAGAGCAATACACACTCAAGCACATCAAGAGTACTTGAATTACTTCACATGGATCTTTTTGGACCCAAAGAACCAGTAAACATTGGTGGAAAGAAGTATACTCTAGTGGTAATAGATGATTACTCAAGAATTTCTTGGACTGTATTTCTAAGAAAGAAGAGTGAAACTCTACAAAGGCTACCTGAGTTAATGAGAAGGATTCAGAATAAAAAGAACTTGAAGATTGTGAAGATCAGATCAGACAGAGGAAAAGAATTCTCAAACCAAGTTATTAAAGAATATTGCTCACTTTATGGGAGTTTACATGAGTATTCTGCAGTTAGAACCCCACAGTAGAATGGTGTTGCAGAAGAAAAAATAGAACACTCAAGGAGGCAGCCAGAACAATGTTAGTGGAAGCAAGCACAGCATGCTACACTCAGAATAGATGCTTGATAGTGAAGGATCACAAGAAGACCCCATATTAGTTATGGAAAGGAAGAACTCCTAATATCTCTTATCTACATATATTTTGATGCAAACGCTACATACTAAATAATGGGAAAGAACACCTCAAGACTTTTGATCCTAAGTCAGATGAAGGTATCTTTCTAGGTTATTCTAATGTTAGCAAAGATTTCAGAGTGTATAACAAGAGGTCAATGATTGTAGAAGAAGCACATCATGTTGTTTTTTATGACAACACAACCCCCATGAAGACTTAGCTGAAGACTCTAAAGAGGACAACTCTACAGTAGCAAGTTAATATCCATATGTTGAAATCAAAACTCTTGTAGATTTGACCAACAAAGGTCTTGACACTGTGATAGATGAGTTACCATCTATAGAGAATGTTGAAGACCTAGTCTATGAGAATGTTCCAACAGAAGTAGAAACACCAACAATAAGACTTGATGAGTCTGCAGTAGGTGAATCTACAGCTATAGAGAACAATGATCAAAGACTAGAACCTGAACCTGATTTGAAATGGTTAAAAGATCACCCCCCTGAGCATGTAATTGGAAACATATCTGATCCTGTAAAGACCAGAAGACAAATCCATGAGGCAATGTTTACTACATTTCTCTCATCTTCAGAACCTACAAATATTCATGAAGCACTGCAGGAAGTAAATTGGATCATTGCAATGCAAGAAAAATTAAATGGTTTTGAGAGAAATCAAGTATGGGAACTTGTACACAGACATAAGAATCACAAAGTGATTGGTACTAGGTGGGTATTCAAGAATAAACTTGATGAAGATGGGATTGTAACCAGAAATAAAGCAAGGCTAGTTGCTCAAGGCTATTGTTAGTCTGAAGGCATAGATTTTGATGAATATTTTGCTCTAGTTGCAAGATTAGAAGCCATAAGAATATTTCTAGCCTATGCTGCACATATGAACTTTATAGTCTATCAAATGGATGTAAAGACAGCATTTTAAATGGTTTACTATCAGAGGAAGTGTATGTTGAACAACCACCAGGATTTAAGGAATCTACAACTGAAGATATGATTTATAAGCTTAGAAAAGCCCTTTATGGACTCAAACAAGCTCCAAGAGCATGGTATGACACCCTATGTTATCACTTGATCAAAAATGGATTCAAAAAGGGTGTTGTTGACAAGACCTTATTTAGATTACAACATGGATATGACATACTGCTTGTTCAAATCTATGTTGATGATATAATCTTTGGGTCAACCAATGAAGATTTATGCAGAAAGTTCTCTAAGCTCATGACAGAGAAATTTGAAATGAGCAAGATGGGAAGTCTGAATTTCTTTTTGGGATTACAAGTTAAGCAAATGAAGGATAGATTTTTCATCAATCAAGCCAAGTACACTCAAGAGCTGATCAAAAGATTTGGAATGGATAGCTCTAGGCCTACCAATATACCTATGATACCTTCTGTGAGTTTAGACTAAGATGAGAATGACAAAAGTGTTGATGTAACCAAATATAGGAGGCTAATTGGGTCATTGCTATACCTTACAGCAAGCAGGCCTGATATTATGTTTGCAGTAGGTGTATGTGCTAGATTCCAAGTCAATCCTAAGGAATCTCACTTGAATGCTGCAAAGAAGATCATCAAGTATGTCAAATCCACACAAAATCTAGGATTATGGTATCCTAAAGAAGGAGGAATTCAACTCATTGGCTACACTGACTCAGATTTTGCAGGCTGCAAGATTGATAGAAAGAGTACTAGTGGCATATGTCAATTCCTAGGTGAAAGGTTGGTAGCATGGCACAGTAAGAAGCATAATTCTATTGCTCTCTCCACAGCTGAAGCAGAGTACATTGTTGCTGGAAGCTGTTGTGCACAAATCTTATGGATGCAATATCAATTACAAGACTATAGGATTGATGCAATAGAAACCACTATATTCTGTGACAATACAAGTGTTATTGCCATTACACAGAATCCAGGGTTACACTCTAGATCAAAACACATAGATGTAAGACATCATTTCATAAGAGATCATGTTGAAAGAAAGGATGTGAAATTGAAAAAGATTCATACTAATTTGAATCTTGCTGATATTTTCACTGAACCTTTGTATGAATCAAGATTTTTTATCTTGAGAGGTAATTTGGGAATGCTGGAATTGTAAAAAGACTCTGTGAAAATCACTAAATTGCAAAGATAAACTTAGAAAATTGAAAATCCATTGAAAAGAAAATATGTAGCTGCAAAGTCACTCAACTGCAGAGTTTTTAACTCTACAGCTGTAGACTTGGCATTGAACTGCAGATTCCTTACAGCTGTAGACTTTCATATTCTAAGCATGTCAACTGCAAACTTAGAAAACTTATAGTACTTTGTACAATTCTGGAAAATTAAATGATCCACTATGAATTCAGAAACGCCAGTACTTTAGATACAAGCATTTTGGATTATTCAACATTTTAATTAATAGAATGTTTGAATATATGTGTCATTTTGAATTGATTTTAATAGTCATATGAGTTATATTTTGAACAGACTTAATTCCATAAGTTTTTGTTCGAAATTTAAACACTCATACATTTTGAAAGACAGTTTTACCATCCCCTGTCTTGAGCACGTGTAAGGAAAGGTATTTAAAGGATTCTTGATTCTTTTGATATTACTTTACATTTCCAAAATCCCCTAAACACTCCACATCCTTCAGTCTTCAAACCCCAAGCTATGGCAATGAGAGTTATCTTTGGTGCATTGTTCGACTTTGAAGAACTGCAAAGAAAGCACCCCACAGATGCAATGGAAGAGGTAGTCATACATATCATCAATCAGGGAATACACTATTGTCTCACTCATACTCCTAGGGCATATGATGACAAGTGTTGGGACAATCTGAGTATTTTGATTAGATCCCAAAACCCCTGATG
>JAPKLY010002972.1:0-21183 GCA_026898435.1 Prunella vulgaris | reverse complement strand
CCGGTCCACAATTCTGTGGGAGTTTTAGGAACCGATTTGGATGGCACCAAGTTTAGAATGTGAGCCGCTGTTTCCAAGGCATAGCCCCAAAATGACATGGGTAACTCCGAATAACTCATCATGGATCTGATCATTTCTAAAAGAGTTCTATTTCTTCGTTCCGCAACTCTATTTTGTTGAGGGGTACCGGGTGCGGTCAATTGGGATACAATCCCTTCACTTGACAAGTAGGTCAAAAATTCATTGCTGAGGTATTCGCCCCCACGATCCGATCGTAGGAACTTGACACTCTTTCCCCTATGTTTCTCGGCCTCGGCTTTGAACTCTTTGAATTTATCAAATGTTTCCGATTTGCGCCGCATAAGGTAAACGTACCCATATCTTGAGTAATCATCCGTAAAAGTTACGAAATACTCAAAACCTCCTCTAGCTTGAACCGACATTGGCCCACATACGTCAGTGTGAACGATTTCTAACACTTCATTAGCTCTATTCCCCTTGGCCCCGAAGGCCCTCTTGGTCATTTTTCCCTCTAAACAAGATTCACATGTTGGAAACAGCTCAACATGGAGAGACTCCAACGAGCCGTTAGCCACCAACCTTTAAATTCTCTTTAGATTAATATGACCAAGTCTTAGATGCCATAGAAGTGTTTCATTCACGGTTGAAGAAAATTTTCTTTTCTTAGAAACAGTCGATGTGTTATAAGAAGCATTTTGTGTGTGGTGTGCACTTTTAATAGTATAAAGATTATTCACCAATGTTCCCGAACAGATGAACTCATCGTTTTGAAAAATAACAACCATATTATTAAAAGAAACTGTGTATCCATCAATGTACAATTTAGAAATCGAAATTAAATTCTTCCTAAAACTGGGAACATAAAGAACATCCTTTAATACTAAAACTCTATCTTCAAAAAATAGGTGCACATCTCCCACTGCGACAGCCGCTACCCTCATAGCATCGCCCAATGTGATGAGGATCTCATTCGTACTAAGTTGCTGGGTTTTCCGGAACCCCTGGAAAGTGAAACATACATGATCAGTAGCTCCCGTATCCACTACCCACGAATGGGAAGCATACGCCGCTAAACAAGTTTCAACAACAAGTGCATGAGAATTACCTTTCTTCCCGGCCTTCTTTGGCTTGGGACAGGTCGTCCTCCAATGTCCTTTCTTACCGCAGTTGAAACACTTCCCTTTGGTAGCTTTCTTGACCCCTCCCTCATTAGTCACCTTACCCTTAGCTTGGTTCGGGCCTTTTGTCTTCTTCTTCTTCTTCCTACCTTTCGGTGCGGAAGAAGTCGGACCGCTTGCCACCAAGACTTGAGTTTGGTGTCCCATGAGTGTCTCCGCCGATACCAAAGCTTGCAAGAGTTGTTCCAACGTGAACTCTTGATTATTCATCATATAATTCAACTGGATCTGCTCAAAGCTTTTCGGTAGAGAATGGAGAACTAAATCAACTTGTGTTTCCGCATTATATTCCGCTCCAAGTACCTCTAACTTGTTGAGGTAGCCCATTATCTTGAAAACGTGATCCCTTACGGGCGTTCCCTCCACCATTTTCAACGACAACATATCTCGCATGGTGATTTGCCTAGCCGTACGATTCTGATGAGCGAACATCTCCTTAAGGTTTAGCATCATATTAGAAGCGGATTCCATGTCTTGGTGTTGGTGTTGCAACACATCTGACATTGAAGCCAAGATGGTACACCTAGCCATTTCATCAGATTTCATCCACTCCCTATGATATTCCCTTTTGGCAACATCTGCATCATCCGTAGGCGTAGGGGGCTTTAGGGTGTTAAGAACCCATTTGTGTTGTTGTGCGGTTAGGACAATAAATAAGTGACGTTTCCATAGTTTTCACCTTCCAATTTGTTATCTTTAAGTATCGTAAACAGTGGATTAAAAGGAGACGACGTGCTGAACTGAAATAAAACATTCATTGCATCAATACATACATCGATTTGCAAAGATTATCACAAAATTTCTATTATGCTTTGTATAAAATCTCAAAAAAAATACATAGCATAAATCGGCCGACATCTTAAAACAGTTCACATAAGCCACGATGAGTGTGGACGTTTATACAAACACATTTAAGAAAGTTACAAACAAGAACAATTACAAACTTTTAATTTAAAAAATTAATAGTCGGCTCCCACTTGACCATATAAAATTGGTAGGGACTCCGATGGGGAGTAATAAAATTCTAATTTTATACCTAAGTATTAACCATGATTAAATACAGGATTATCACTTTGTTTTGAGCAAGCCACTCGATGGGAGGGTCAATACCGCCACTAATAATAATCCACAATCATCCTTTTGAGAATTCGTTCATGTGAACTTGTCTTTTGGCCTATCCGATAGGGAGAAAGACGCTTGCCAATGCGTAGCCAAAAGACTTCACAAACAAATAAATCTTGGAGGCCAAGTAATTCAATTTAATTATCTAGAATAAAATATCGAATTATATTTAAAACATACTTAGTAATTTTCGGAGTTGAGATTTTTCATCACGATATTCATGCAATCAAAATATTTAATCAAATTAAATAAATAAAGCATGCATCAATACAAATTAAACAAATTGGCACGTTATATCCAATTGTCATGGTTTAATTTCTCGTTTTGACTACGAGATATCGTAATCACCATTCGTCTTCAAGATTTATCGCCCGTCTCGATTAAGCTCCCACTCGACCGCAACAAAATTTCACCAACTTTATCTCCGGGCCTTAAAATCTCCGTTCTTTATCTTCGATATCGGTTACAATTTATTTTCGAAAAATAAATAAACCTATTGTCTAGACTAGTCTATTACATAAAAACATCCTAGTCTACCTGTGGATTTTCTCACGGGAAAAACGATCCGAGCGATCGGATTTTAAACCGCATCATCATACATGCATGCATAAAAAAATATTTGAAGGGGTGTTGGTGCGTGAGATTGAAACTGTTTTAGAGAAGTGTTGTTAAAAATGTTGACAACATAAAAGACAACACTACACAACGGAAGACTTAAATGCACACTTTTGCAAAGGGATATCAAAATTTTCATAGGCTATACAAAAGTATAGACTATGCTGCCTCACTAGCAGAGAAACTTCACTATAACTTGTAGTGACACAAATACAAGGTTTACACAAGAAACCAAAATTCAAACCCGCGCAAGACCTACACAAGATCACACAAGGATCTAAACAAGACCTATTAGAATAGACCTAAACAAAACCTAACACGTCTACGTTCAGCCGAACGGATTGTTAGATCAAACAATGAATGTTGTGAACAATCCCGAGACTAATGTTCCCAACATTTTGATGAACCGTGTATAACCTAGAATCTAGTGAATGACACATGATCCGTTCAACTCTAAATTACACTTTTCGATCATACCAAAAAATAATGAAATGGTGCTCTGTTTATAGACGTGATAATTGAGATCTCCACTCCACAATGAAGTCAAGTAGTGGGCTTCAAAATAACCACCCATGATTGATAACTTCCAAGTTAGTGGATATTCCTCTACTTAAGCAATGGAACCGCCTGACGTTCTGGAACCTTCTGGGATCTTCACGTCTTCAACGGCCATGCCTAGACAAATAACATAACATGAAAAAATCATTAGGAAAGTTAGTAGAAAGGGCGAATTCTGATGTTGTCTAAAATGATGGCAATACATTGCATAACATTTTTTGTCAACATCAACAATCTCCCCCAATTTGGCCTTTCTACTACAACACATTGATGTTGATCATAATCAAATAAATTTGATTAAAATTGATCAGAGTTATGTAGACGAAATGATAAAATTTTCATCAAACGAAGTGATGAAAATTTTTATTCGAACCAAATAAAATAAAGCAAGTAAAAGGATAGTTTTGTGGACATAAAACACAACATAAGGTGCTTATGGACCAAAAGGTTAACTATCAACCAAAACAAGTTTTCCGGACATAAAGCACAACATAAGGTGCTTATAGACCAAAAGGATAACTATAAACCAAAACAAGTTTTCTTGACATAAAGCACAACATAAGGTGCTTATAGGCCAAAAGGATAACTATAAACCAAAACAAATCAGAGCATAAAATAAACGATTAAGAGAGAAGGTTCATAAAGCATACAAACAATGCTTTAGACCTAGCAAAAAATAGGAATCAGAATAGCCTAAGAAAAGAACTGTTTTTAGGCTATCAACTATTACAACTTATAAAATAAAAACAGAGTCTTAAGTAAAAACAGAGTTCATTTTTCCAAGAAATGAAGTAAAGGAGAGAAAGTACTGAACATTATAAGCTCCCCTATACTTCGAACATCATCACCAACCAAGATTAACTCTGAACATCAGCATTTGGATTCAGAACATCATCAGGAATAGATTGTGAGACCCCAACCTCATTAGTAACTACCTCATCATCAGTCTGCCTTAGAATGTTGGCATCATCTTGAACAGCATTTTCAGCAACAGCTGCATTTCCTGGTTCTTCTGGATCAACATCAACTTCCATGAACTGCACTCCCCCAGCATTTATTGTATCAACATCAGGAGCTACTCCCCCTGTTGGAGTGGAAAGGAGCCTCTCCCAAAATGTTTTTCTTATTTTCAAATCCTCCACATTTGCCAGAAAATTATTAATAGTAGTCTGCAAAGAAGAGATTTGATCAAGAATATAAGAGGGAGTTAGTTGGACAGAAAGGATGGATCCTCCAGGTGACATGTTGGCATTAATGTTGCCAACATTTTCAGCGGCATTTGAGGCAGAGGGTTGGTTTTGATCAGTGTTGGCTGGATTTGCACCTGGCAAAGGAACATCAATAACCCTTGGTCCATAGAGTAAGGTGTGAGCAACTCTGAAGCTTGCTTGAAAGCTGCTGATTGTTTCATCTGCTGGCTTAACAAAATCCTTATCCTCTAGCAATAAGGAGATCAAACATGGATAGGGAAGCAACCCTTTCCCAGAGATAGGACCAGTATAGCTCAGCATATTCCTGAATATTGTCTGCCCCAGATCAAACTGTTTAATGTGAATTTTGTACAAAAAGACGGCCTGCTCCTTTGTCAAAATTGTAGTATTTGTTGAAGGCAGCCAATTGTAAACAACCAACTTATGCAGTATAGAGAACAAACTTGTCAACTTTGAAGCACTAAGTCTATTCACCCAAGTAGAAACTAAACCACCAGTCAGCACAGAAATCACACCATCCATATCCTCAATCACAGGTTCAACATAATTTTTAGATTTCAGAACACCATTAATCACTCTAGGATTCAACATAATTTTCACATTTCTAAACCAAGTAGTTCCATAGAATTTAGAGTTTTCCCTTCCAGTATATGCATGCAAATTAGCATAAAACTCATAAACCCATTCAACAAAGTATGGTTTAGCACAAGTCACAGAGTATAACAACATTCTTTCCTCTAAATATCTGGCAATCCCAAGTTTTTCAAAATTAGAAACCTTGATCAATTTTTCAGTAATCAATAGCCTAGACCCAATTTCTTTAAACCTCTTGCTATCAACAGCATGATAATCCAAATCCTCTTCAGACACAACATCATCATCATTTTCAGAGTTAGAATGTACCTGACCTTCCTCAGCTTGATAAGATGGATCTGAGTGTTGTTCAGAATGTTGCTCATCATCTTCTGATTGTTCAGGTTCTGATGTTGCCATCGGAGAGACAACATCTTCAGCAGCATTCACGGGAACATCATGCAGGATAGTATTTTCTTCCCTTTCTCTTTACTTGATGATTTTCTCTGAGCAATGTACTGATTCAACGGAATGTTCATGCTGGAATCAGTTTCCTCCGAGCTTTCCTTGTTTCCAGTTGGAGCAGGGGAGGCTTCTTTCTCCTCATTCTTGTCAAATACCTTGATAGGATTAGAAGCAATCCCATCTTCCAGTACCTTTCTCCTCTTTTCAGAATAGTTCACATTATTTCCCATTGTTCTGTAGGAAATCCTCCGTTTACCACCAAGAGCCGCATTCTTTCCACGCCCACGACTACGAACTTTTTGGAGCCACTCTCCCAGGTGCAGAGATTCGCTGGAGCATTTAGAGTCGCCAGAACCATTTTCCGAGTCAGTTTCACCCTCTGATGCTCGTTCATTGACATAGTCTTCTGGATGTGTCATTCTTCTCACCGGTTCCAAGTCAATCACACTCTCCCCCACAACGATTATAGGGGTAGTCGTTTGAAGGTAAAGCTGATTGTAGGCAGCTACCATATCGTCCATCGTCGCATCCGCTGGAAGTTTAATTTCAATCGAACATGTTTCCAGCTCCTGTGGTGTGGGTTTTGAGGTTTCAGGGATAGTAGGTGTTATGGAAGAGGATGGAGCCATTTTGGCTTGGATTGAGAGAGGATTTGTGAAGGTAAAAGTTTGAGGGGCAGCAAGAATCGGAACTTCCATCGTGCCGATGGTAATCGACGGCGATGTTGGTGCCGATGCCTGGGCATTTTCGATGATATTCTGGGTTTTAGGTGAAGTCGCCATTGAAGCAAGTATTTTCAGAGAGGTGTCTTGGGATGTTGAATTCGAATGTGATGGTTGTGAAGATGCAGGGCTTTCGATCGTAGCCATCTAATCAAATCAGAGAGGAAAATAATATTAAAATAATCAAACATTAAATATAAACATAAATGAAAGGAAGGAGATGAAGTGATACTACACAAGTGAACAAATAATACATTTTCCAATCTAATGCAAACAAATGAATTAACTTAGGCAATAATTAATATAAGGCAAAAATGATAAGCAAAATGAGATCTAATTTATAGAGATGTGAATTGGAGGTTAATTTCGAAATTTTTCAACTTGAAGAGCACTACCTATAATTGTGATGTGGTGGTGTAAAACATCACCCATCATTTCGAAAAATAAGGAAGTGTGTTGATTTGGAAATAAAATTAAATAACTACCCATTACTGCACATAATTAATTAAATAAATTCAGAGAATTAATTCACATAATTAAGACTTAATAAAATTAATATTCAGAAAATAAATAACTATCAAAGACTTAGTCAAATTTTCGTGCCCTAGCAGATGTTGTCAAATATGTCGGCACACACACATCTCAACACGGATTTTACATGAATCTACTTCATTAGTGTTGCCCCAATTTTTTTATAAAACACTATTTTAGTTCATATTGATCCATCTTTTCAAAAGAGAGCATCGTAGTAGCGAACTCCGTGTCCCATAGTTACTCAATGGATTATGAACAAATTGATGCAGTTTTCATCACCTTTTGAAAGAGATCATCGTAGTCGCGAGCTCCGTGTCCCATATCTACTTAGTGATTTAGCATCTTTTAGTGTATATTTTTAACGGCATTTAAGAGATGTGTGTCCAAGACTTTCAAATGTTCCAACATGTATGTACGAAAATAATAACACATCTAATCAAGTTATAAAGTAACTGAAATATAAAAATACTTAGTCAAAATTATGAGAACTAAAAAATATTGTCACAAATGTTGTCACCATTTGCTACAACACTCGTCATAAATTTAATTAATAGTGCATAGACCAAGAGATTTCTTAAGAGATGAAAATCTTTGGTCATCAAGGGCTTTTGTAAAAATGTCCGCAAGTTGTTTTTCAGTAGAAATATATTCTAACTTCAAAATTTCTTTCTCTACAAGATCTCGAATAAAATGATGCCTTATACTAATATGCTTAGTTAATGAATGTTGCACATGATTTTTTGAGATATTAATTGCACTAGTGTTATCACACATAACAGTGAGCATTTCATAATTTAAACCATTATCATCAAACATTTTTCTTAACCAAAGTAATTGAGTACAACAACTCCCTGTTGCAATATATTCTAACTCGGCCGTGGATAGAGAAACACAATTTTGCTTCTTGCTATGCCAAGAGATTAAGTTGTTTCCCATGAAGAAACAACCTCCACTCGTGCTCTTTCTATCATCACTATCACCTGCCCAATCAGCATCACTATAACCAGCAAGGAATTGTTAGTATCTTTGCTATACCAAATACCAAGATCACATGTGCCGGCAACATATTTGATAATCCTTTTGACAACATTTGAATGTGACTCTTTTGGATCAGCTTGGTATCTTGCACATAAACATACACTAAACATAATGTCCGGTCTACTAGCAGTTAGGTATAAAAGACTTTCTATCATCGATCTACATAATGTTGGGTCAACATTTTTGCCAATATTATCTTTAGACAATTTTTGAGATGATCCAATAGGTGTTTTCATGTGTTTAGCACTTTCTAAACCAAATCTTTTAACCAAATTCTTTGCATATTTACTTTGTGAAAAGAAAATTCCATCTTTAAGTTGTTTGATTTGAAGACCTAGAAAGTAATTCAAATCACCAACCATGGACATTTCAAATGTTGATGTCATTTCATTCACAAAGTCTTTCAACATATAATCACATGTAGAACCAAAAACAATGTCATCAACATATATTTGTGTAATCAAAATTTTAGAATTAACATGCTTGATGAATAAAGTTCTATCAGCTTCTCCTCTTACAAAACCAATTTGAATAAGAAAATCAGTTAACCTACCATACCAAGCTCTAGGAGCTTGTTTAAGACCATATAGAGCCTTTTGCAATTTAAAAACATGGTTAGGAAAATCTGGACTTTCAAATCCTTTAGGTTGCTCAACATATGCTTCTTCATTTAAAATGCCATTTAAGAAAGCAGCTTTAACATCCATTTGATGCAATTTAATATTAATGAAACATGCAATTGCAAGTAATAGTCTTATAGACTCAATTCTAGCTACGGGTGCAAATGTTTCATCAAAATCAATTCCCTCAACTTGAGTATAGCCTTGAGCAACTAATCTAGCCTTATTCCTAACAATATTGCCAGATTCATCAGTTTTATTTTTGTATATCCATTTAGTTCCAATCACATTAACATTTTCGGGTCTAGGAACTAAAGTCCATACTTCATTACGCTCAAATTGATTTAATTCCTCATGCATGGCATTTACCCAATTCTCATCTTTTAATGCTTCATCAACATTTTTAGGCTCAACTAAAGAATGATAACATTCATGATTCACAAGATTGCATTTAGAAGACATGCACATTACTTACACTCATCTTCCCTCTTGTTTGAATTCCAGAGTATTGTTCTCCAATGATTAGATTTGATGGATGATTTTTCAGTATGCGTGAAGATGGAGTTTTATCAAAAATATTTGAATACTCTATAGGTTCTGACTTTTTAGTTGATGTTGTCTCAGATGCTGGCGCATTTTGAGCAACATTTCTATTTTGATCAGAATCTATAGGTTTTGAAATTTCAACCAAATCAGTAACATCCTCTTCAAAATTTGTTCCTGCAAGACTAGAATCATCATCAAACACAACATTAACTGATTCTTACACAGTGTCAGTTCTCAAATTGTAGATTCTATAAGCTTTGCTATTTCTAGAATAGCCTAAGAAGAACCCATTATCACTTTTTGAATCAAACTTATGCAATTGATCTCTATCATTCAAAATGTAGCAAACACAACAAAAAACATGAAAATACTTCACATTTGGTTTCTTATTGTTAAGGATCTCATATGGAGTTATTTTGGAATTAGTTCTAAGATAGACTCTATTAGTAATATGATAAGAAGTATTTAAAGCTTCAGCCCAAAACCTTTTAGATAAATGTTTTGATAAAAGCAAAACCCTAGCCATTTCTTGCAAAGTCCTATTCTTTCTTTCCGCAATTCCATTTTGTTGTGGGTTTTTGGTGAAGAAAACTCTTGCATGATACCCTTATTTTCACAAAATTCAGTAAACAAAGCATTTTCAAATTCCCTACCATGATCAGACCTAATTCTCTTTACTTTAGTATTGAAAACAGTCTTGAATCTTTTATAAAGAATTTTAAAAGCATTAAAAGTCTCTGATTTGTCTTTAAAAAATTCTACCCAAGTGTATCTAGAGTAATCATCAACAATAACAAAAGAATACTTTTTCCCACCAATACTCTCAGTTTCCATAGGACCCATCAAGTCCATATGTAAAAGTTCAAAACAATGTGTTGTCGAACAGTATGCCAACATGTTATGTGACACTTTGATTTGCTTACCCTTTTGACATGCTTCACAAACCTTGGTTTTGTCTAACTTTAAGGGAGACCTTTAACAGCATCAATTCTAATCAAATCATGAATGCATCTATAATTAGCATGACCAAGTTTTTGATGCCAAAGAGTATTTTTATCTAATTTCACACTATTGCACGTTTCATTCGATTCAATCAAATAACAATTGTCTACAGACCTATTACCAATCATAAGACACTTATCATCATTATTGAGCACATAACATGAATTTTTATCAAATTTAACATGCAAATCATCATCACATAATTGACTTATACTAATCAAATTAGCACGTAAACCATCAACATGCAACACATTGGTTAACTTTGGAAAACCATGAACATTCAAAGTACCTTTACCAATTATTTTTCCTTTTGAACCAACTCCATAAGTAACATTTCCACCATCATGCATTTTAAAATTGGTAAGAAATTTAATATCACCAGTCATATGTCTAGAACATCCACTATCAAAATACCATAGACCAGGGATGCATGCTTTTAAGGAGGTATAAACAACATTACATTTCATATCAGACTCACTGACCTTTTCATGATCATGTTGTTGAATATGTTGTGTTTTACCAGGCAACATATTACAAGACATTTTAGATTCCTTGTATTTAAAACAGTAAGGATGAATATGACCCTTCTCATGACAAAAATGACAAACAAAATCTCTAGAATGAGAAGTAACAGATTTACTATCTCTTGCTTTAACAAATTTTATGGGCATATCATTTTGCACGGTTTTTGTAGAGTTAGAATCATACCTAATACCTTCTTTACCTACATTCGAGATTATCAGAGCATCTTGTAATTTTTCTGCACCTTTGGTAAACTTTTTGAAGCTTAAGGTTGTGCTTTCTAGTTGTTTTTTCAACTTGCATATTTCTAGATCTTTTCTAGTAAGCAATACTTCCAATTTTACTACTGAATGCTTTAAGTCATCATTCTCTTTGATGATTTGTTGAATATCAACCTGTTCTTCACCCGAAATATTCATCTCTGAAAAAGAACTCATTAGACAACTTTCATCTAGACTGATTTTGTTTGATGTTGTCACAAATGTTGGCACATTTGTTTCAACATCAGACTCAAAATCGTCCAGTAAATCATCATTAGTATCATAAAAAAGAATTCTAGCAGAGAAAGTAAATTCATCATTTTTCTCAATGTCAGGTTCATTATCAGAATCATCACTCAAGGTAGTATTAAAATTCAATTTCTTTCTAAGCAAGGTGTTAGCACATTCATTAGCATAATGATCATATCCAGTACATGCATCACACCTAACATTCTTTCTATACTCGGGATCGAATTTAGATTTATTACTCCTATTAAACTGTTTTGATCTATCAAAACTTTCTTTCTTTTCAAACATTTTAGGAGTAGAAGTACCTTGATTCCTATTCTGAACATTTGCTTTTAACCTATTAGCTCTATTTTTCAAAAATGAATTGAACTGCTTGGTTAATAAAGAAACGTTGTCGGAAGTGTCGGAACATATTTAAGAACATTCATCATCCGAATCAACTTTAGTAACAAAAGAAATGTTTTTAGAACTAGAAGCATCATTTTTCAAAGCAACAACTTTTTTATCAGAATTAACTTCATATCTTTGCTCAAAATTCATCTCATAAGTTTTTAAAATACTAATAAATTCATTAAGACTTATAAGATCAGTGTTTTTGGCTTCTTCAATAGCACAAATTTTTGCATCAAAATGTTTTGGTACGGTTCTTAAAACTTTATGGACTAATCTTGTATTAGAGATAGGTTCACCCAAAGAATGTGATTCATTAGAAATCTCAGTGATCCTTTCACTATACGAAGATATATCCTCATCATATTTCATTTTAAGATTTTCAAATTTTGTACATAACATTCTAAGCTTTGTTCTACGAACACTCTCAGAACCTTCGCAATGTTCTTGCAAACGGTCCCAAGCATCTTTTGCTGACACACAATTCAAAATGATCTTAAACATAGATACATCAGTTGATGTAAATATTGCATTAAGGGCTTTCGAATTGTAGTTAGCAACTGTTACCTCATCATTTGTCCAATGGATCTCTCGTTTGACACGGGCTTCATTATCATCATCGGCTGGAAGTAAAGGCTGAGTCCAACCATATAGTACACTCCTCCATGCTCTTTCATCAAGAGACTTGATATACATCCTCATCTTTGGTTTCCAATATGAATAATTGGAGCCATCTAAGATAGGAGGTTTTAGTGCGGGAGTTAATGGATATTCCATTGCAAAAATACACAAACACAGGATCTTAAACTAAATGTGTCTAGTTTGTGGCTCTGATGCCACTTGAAGGGGTGTTGGTGCGTGAGGTTGAAAATGTTTTAGAGAAGTGTTGTTAAAAATATCGACAATATAAAAGACAACACTACACAGTGGAAGACTTAAACGCACACTTTTGCAAAGGGATATCAAAATTTTCATAGGCTATACAAAAGTATAGACTATGCTGCCCCACTAGCAGAGAAACTTCACTATAACTTGTAGTGACACAAATACAAGGTTTACACAAGAAACCAAAATTCAAGGCCGCGCAAGACCTGCACAAGATCACACAAGGATCTAAACAAGACCTATAAGAATAGACCTAAACAAAACCTAACACGTCTACGTTCAGCTGAACGAATTGTTAGATCAAACAATGAATGTTGTGAACAATGCCTAGACTAATGTTCCCAACATTCTGATGAACCGTGTATAACCTAGAATCTAGTGAATGACACATGATCCGTTCAACTCTAAATTACATTTTTCGGTCATACCAAAAAATAATGAAATGGTGCTCTATTTATAGACGTGATAATTGAGCTCTCCACTCCACAATGAAGCCAAGTAGTGGGCTTCAAAATAACCACCAATGATTGATAACCTCCAAGTTAGTGGATATTCCTCTACTCAAGCAATGGAACCGCCTGACGTTCTGGAACCTTCTGGGATCTTCACGTCTTCAACTGCCATGCCTAGACAAATAACATAACATGAAAAAATCATTAGGAAAGTTAGTAGAAAGGGCGAATTCTGATGTTGTCTAAAATGATGGCAATACATTGCATAACATTTTTTTGTCAACATCAACAATATTAAATACCATGACAATTGGATACCTGCAAAAAAGATCTAGCAATTCTACTATCCAATTTTCAAATTTAATATTAAAACACTTAAATTACAATTTAACGTATAGAGCCCGAAACCGGCTCTGATACTAGTTGTTGAGGAATTAAACGCGGATCTATTCGGGATATACGCTAAATACAAATTTAAGCCTACAATTAATATCATGATTTAAACATAATTAAATCAAATAATTGTATACCCAACAACATGTTTTGCATGCTAAACATATGAACAAATAATATCACGTAAAACCCTAAACATGCGGAACTAAGGGATTTAGTGAATTATACCTCTTGGAGAAAAGACAGTTTCTGAGACAAAAGACGTCCTTTGTTCCCTTGGTGAAAGGCACTTTTCTGAGAAAAAGGCGACTTGAATGAGTTTCTTGATTAACCCAAAAGGCCTTCTCAAGTATTCCCTTATCCTTATTCGTACACCCGGTGGGAGGCCACACGAATAATCACAACACAAGGAAGAAAATAATTTTGTTACCCAATATGCTGTGATTTTCGAAAATCACTATTCAAGAAGTAAGTAGTATGAAGTCTTGTATCATCTCATATTTATAATGAGAATACAAGATCTTGAATATCTTGAATATCTAATATTTCAAATTTTGATTATCATGAATATCAAATATTCAAATCTTGATAATCTTGAATACTAAATATTCAATTCTTGATATTTTTCATACAAGAATTTTCAAAAATTTCCCTACATATATTAATTTAATGAGATCTTGATTTTATTAGATATTCTTGTATCCAAGATACATATATATTTTTCATAAAATCTCTCATTAATATTTATGTATTAATTTTTGAAAAATACAAACTAATTTGGGCCCAAAATATTTCTTTTATTTTAATCACCTTATTCATTGTTGGACATTTAATTAGGCTACTTCAGAGGCCTTTAGGAGAATTAAGATTGGACCTCCTAATGGGCCTAGAATTCTAACATTGAGCCCCAATGTCATTCAACCCATTAACATTAATCTCACTCCACTATAGGATTAATGTTGCACTATCCATCTTAACTCATATTACAATCATATGGCTCCCGGTCATTACTTCCCGTGCTTAAGATTCTCTTGTCCGTTAATTAATCAAGCCAATGAACGCTTTAATTAATTTAACATCATATCCTTGGAGTAAGGACAACTCTTCTTTATTATCATACCGGAAACAAATTCCACTTGCAAGATTTAGTATAACGAACGTTTAGAGCCCACCAAGGGGACTAATCATGCAAGACTCTCCAAGCACACGTTCCTCTGTATTAAATCTTAGCAACTGTCATGTTCTCAATGGCGTCACCCAAGATGCAAAGTATTGAGTCTTATTGACTCTTTACCCATAACAAATTAAAGTGCCACGCACGGATCACACACAGTCCTATTTAAGGGACAGAGGTTTAGAAATAAACGACCACTGAGGTCTAATTCTTCATCCCATAAATCAGTACAGAAGAATTACCTCTCTGTAGGTCCTTTTCAATGCATCATCATGCACTAGTGCAATCCCTTGGTCAAGATAAGCCAATCTGGGATCTACACATCAACAGTTTACCAATGAGGTGTTCAAATCCCATCTAGGTTGTGAATTTAGTACTTGTTACAAGAAACTGATAAAAGAGAATTCACTCATCATCGATCTGATCATTTTTAAAAGAGTTCTATTTATTGCAAACCGTTCATATAATAGTACAAGTTACACTATAGGTAAATGTGGTGATCCCTGGATAACTCACAGCAAGATCACATTATCAGTTTCTTTTAACAAGTACTAAATTCACAACCTAGATGGGATTTGAACACCCCATTGGTAAACGGTTAATGTGTAGATCCCAGATTGGCTTATCTTGACCAATGGATTGCACTAGTGCATGATGATGCATTGAAAAGGACCTACAGAGAGGTAATTTTTCCGTACTGATTTATGGGATGAAGAATTAGACCTCAGTGGTCGTTTATTTCTAAACCTCTGTCCCTTAAATAGGACTGTGTGTGATCCGTGCGTGGCACTTTAATTTGTTATGGGTAAAGAGTCAATAAGACTCAATACTTTGCATCTTGGGTGACGCCATTGAGAACATGACAGTTGCTAAGATTTAATACAGAGGAACGTGTGCTTGGAGAGTCTTGCATGATTAGTCCCCTTAGTGGGCTCTAAACGTTCGTCATACTAAATCTTGCAAGTGGAATTTGTTTCTGGTATGATGATAAAGAAGAGCTGTCCTTACTCCAAGGATAAGATGTTAAATTAATTAAAGCGTTCAGTGGCTTGATTAATTAACGGACAATGGAATCTTAAACACGGGAAATAATGACCGAGAGCCATATGATTGTAATATGGGTTAAGATGGATAGTGCAACATTAATCCTATAGTGGATGCCGGCGTACGAGTGGGCGGCGCAGGGTAGGGTTCCAAAACCTGGATTAGGAAATTAGGAAATGGGGAAATAAGGAAATAAAATATATATATAATAAAAGAAAATGCGTAGTAAGGGGTGGAAGAAAAGATCCAAAACAACAGAAGCTATTCTTTATTTAGGCGTGATCACGCTTAAGTACGAAAGTACTTCTGTTAATTTTTTTTGAAAAAGGGCTAAACGAATTCGATTTTAGGCGTGATCACGCTTGAGTCTAGATGACTTAAAGCTAATTTTTCAGTTCTTCAACAGATTTTGAGCACTGTCACACCTAACGAGAGAACAACACCTGCACAATCCAACAAAATTTAGCCACCCTCACGAACGAACATTAAATAAAACAACTAAACTAGAATTGAAAAATAAAAAGCAATTAAAATTTGGGCTGCCTCCCAATAGCGCAATTTTTTAACATCGTTATGCTCGATGAGAAACTTCATTTCCTTCACGTGATAGGCGCAGAGTATTCCTCCTTCTTTATAGCATTATCCTCATGATCCAGAGAGTTTGCTAGGGGCACCATCAAATTATCCCTACAATTAAGCTCAAACACTTGCTGCAAAGGTGGGTCAATGCAATACATAGCAAAAGCAAAAATATCATTAGCAGGAAATTTAATGGGATCATGAATACTAAATCGAATGGCTTGTCCATCGAATTCCATTGTGAGGGTTCCCTCACGAACATCTATCCTTTTTTGGGCGGTGTTCATAAACGGCCTCCCTAACAAAATAGGTGGGGAATCTGAGGCTTCGTCATTCGTATTAAACACGTAAAAATCTACAGAAAATATCAATTCATTTACTTGCACAAGTACATCTTCAATTACCCCATTCGGATATGCATTACTGTGGTCTGCTAATTGAATTATTACCCCGGTTTCCCTTAATTTTCCCAAGTTTAGTGAATTATAAACAGAACGTGGCATAACATTTATTCATGCACCCAAATCAAGCATATCACGTTCGATTATATAATCACCAATTTTACAAGGGACGATGAACATACCTGGGTCCTTACGCTTCGGTGGTAATTTCCTCTGAAAAATAGCAGAGACACTTTCTCCCATAATCACCTTCTCATTTCCTTTGAGTCTCTTCTTGTTAGTGCACAACTCCTTCAGAAATTTTGCATATCTTGGTATTTGCTTGATTGCGTCAATCAATGGTATACTGATTTCCACCTTCTTGAATACGTCCAAGACTTGCTTTTCTTTGTCCTCCTTCCATGCTTTCTCCATCCTAGAAGGAAAGGGTAAAGTGTTAGAAGGAATAGAAATGGAGTTTGGAGATTTTACCTTATTTTCGCTAGCAGCAGGTTTGAGACTGGGTAGCTTAGTGTCGTCAGCATCAGACTTTTCCTCGCCTCCAGATTTCTCAACACCTACAGTAGGTCCTTCAAGCTCCTTCCCGCTCCTCAAGATAATGGCACTAACATTTTTCGGGTTTATTTCCGGTTGAGATGGCAATCTACCACTAAATTGGCTCTCCAAGTGGTTCACCGTAGTGGCTAATTGACTCATTTGATTCTCAAGATTCTTGATGCTCGTGTGAGTTTCTTGCTGAAATTTTAAAGAGCTAGTGGCCAATGATTTCACTATGTCCTCCAAGGAAGTGCTCGAACTTTGCTCTTCCATTGGATTCTGAAAATATTGCCTTTGTTGTTGTGGTGGAGGGGGATGTACTTGATTACCTCCTTGCGGGTTTCCATATCTCAAGTTGGGGTGGTCTCTCCATCCCGGATTATATATGTTTGAGAAGGAATTGTATTTTCCTCTCTGAAAGTGCCCACCATCCACAACATTGGCATGCGCTTCAATCTCATCAAGTAACACTAGACATGTGTCAGTGGAGTGCTCAGTGGTATTGCGAATCTTACATGGCACGACTTGCGAGCATTTTGCAATGACTTTTCTAACAAACGAGGTCAACTCGGCAATTTGCTTCTCTAGTGATGACTCATTCCCGTCGCTAATTTTCTTCAAAGGAGCATCTCGACAGCCAAACTGCTGTGAGTTTGCAGCCATATTCGAAATTAAATCTCTTGCTGCAACGGGTCTTGTCCACTAGTGCCCCTCCACTGGCCGCATCAATCAAGTTACGATCCAACAATGATAATCCTTCATAAAAGTATTGGATCAAGAGCTGCTCACTAATCTGGTGTTGGGGGCAACTTGCTACAAGCTTCTTGAAACGCTCCCAATACTCGTGGAGCGTCTCACCATTCATCTGCCTCGCACCACATATATATTTTCTTATGTTCGCTGCCCTTGAAGCTGGAAAGTACCGTACTAGGAAGACTCTCCCCATCTCTGCCCAAGTGGTGATTGAGCCCGGTGGTAAGTAATAGAGCCAATCTTTGGTCATGTCTTTCAGTGAAAATGGGAAGGCCAACAACTTTGTTTGCTCTGCAGTGAGCCATGTGGGTTTCATGCTCGTGCACACCACATGGAATTCTTTCAAGTGCTTGTGTGGGTCCTCTCCCATGTAACCAATGAAGGATGGAAGTAGATGGATCAATCCTGGCTTAAGCTCAGTGGTGCCCTTATTTCCAAGCTGTGGAAAGGTGATGCACAGTGGTTGTTGAGTCAGCTGCGGATTTGCCAACTCCTTCAATGTCCGCTCTTCAGCCATCTCGACTTCCTCACTATCTGAGCTGCTGCTACTATCAATCTCCAATGAAAAAGGCGACTGCTTTGCGAGCTCTCGAGACTCTCTCCGTAACCTTCGTGCTTCCTTCTCGATTTCTGAAATGTAAAGAAAATCGGTTCTCCGAGAAGAACGAGTTAACATGCACCAAACAAGGAGAAGATCGTGAGAAGTAAAGATAATATATCAACTAAAAAAATTAAATTACCACAAAAATTAATATAACAAAAAAACACAAAATAATTTAACACCGCTCCCCGGCAACAACGCCAAAATTTTGACCTTGCTGTCGAGGCACGCAAAATATAATCCTTAACTCTACTCTACTAATTAGTAGCAATAGCAAGCAAGGGTCTATCCCACAGGGAGCAGAAAATCAAATTTTGAATTTATTATATTAATCTAAGAGTAATACGAAAGGGGGGGGGGTTTGGTTGGTAACTAATTGAACTATCACTAAATTACTGCAAATAAAAGAGAACAAAAAGAAAATATAATTAAGATCAAGAATGAGAAATAATATTCCAATCCTAAGTTCAGTATCCCCACAATTTATACTATCCTAATTAATCCAGTGACAGTCTTACACCAATCTCAAATCTCTTCCCTAGAATAACGAGACGCTCAGTTAAACCGAATTAATTCTTAAGATTAGCTAGTTAAGAGACGCTCGTTAACTAACCCTATTTAATCAAACAACCTAAGTGAAACGTTCACTAGATTTAATTTGTTAAACACATTCAACCACCAAATTAATAGAAAGACTGGACTGTAAAATACAAAACGTTCGCTTCACATAACCCAGATCCGCATTACCCCTAGTGAATGGTGCACTATTTGTTACTCGTGAATATATCCTATAACAATTACGGATTATAGTCTATATTCTAACTGTAGAATTAATTGCAAATTAACCTAGCAGGCCATTACTAAATTAATTACAAAAACTCCTAAACATGCAACCAAGTAATACGAAAAACCCAAGATATGAAATAAGAACACGTCACGAGAAATTAATTAAAAGATAATATAAAAGGGTTCAACATCCCTAGAATTGGAATATAAAAATTACCTAGCCACACATAATCATAGTATCTACGAAAAATAAATTGGAAAACATAAAAAGTCAAACTCTAATTCGAATCAAATTCTGTCGCAGCTTCTCCCTAATCCAAAGTGCCTTCACGCCTTCGGGTGTGTTTGCAAACTCTAAAAAGAGTGTAGAATCACTTTTTTTTTGAAAAGCTGGATCTTATCAACTCTTAAAAAAAAATGATTCTACACTTTTTTTTAGAGCTTGCAAACAAGCCTTTCGTATATTCCTGTATCTGATCCTCCTCCCAATTGCTTATCAAGGTGGTATATATAAGAGTTGAATTGACCGACTTTAATTCAATCCCAAAAATATGCGCATGGGCTCTTTTGATAATGGGCTTTTAGCCTTAATCTCATGCATATGACTTCTCAGTTTCATTAACTTATGCATGGGCTTTATGTATTCTTTTTAATCATCCGCACAACTTCTCTTTGCATGGCCCAATCTCCCACTTGTCGAAAATATATTCTGCAAAACTCAAAAGTCATAAATAAAAATTAAGGTAGGGTTTATTCAATTAAATTCATATAAGTAGAAAAATACACAATTTCAACATAATTAAGTACAATAAATCGCACTCTAATAAACCAGAAAATCATATAAAACATACTTAGTAATTTTCGGAGTTGAGATTTTTCATCACGATATTCATGCAATCAAAATATTTAATCAAATTAAATAAATAAAGCATGCATCAAAACAAATTAAACAAATTGACAATATCCAATTGTCATGGTTTAATTTCTCGTTTTGACTACGAGATATCGTAATCACCGTTCGTCTTCAAGCTTTATCGTCCGTCTCGATTAAGCTCCCACTCGACCGCAGTAAAATTTCACCAACTTTGTCTCCGAGCCTTAAAATCTCCGTTCTTTGTCTTCGATATCGGTTACAATTTATTTTCGAAAAATAAATAAACCAATCGTCAAGACTAGTCTATTGCATAAAAACATCCTAGTCTACCCGTGGATTTTCTCACGGGAAAAACGATCCGAACGAATCGGATTTTAAAACCGCATCATCATACATGCATGCATAAAAAAATATTAAATACCATGACAATTGGATACCTGCAAAAAAGATCTAGCAATTCTACTATCCAATTTTCAAATTTAATATTAAAACACTAAAATTACAATTTAACGTATAGAGCCCGAAACCGGCTCTGATACCAGTTGTTGGGGAATTAAACGCGGATCTATTCGGGATATACGCTAAATACAAATTTAATCCTACAATTAATATCATGATTTAAACATAATTAAATCAAATAATTGTATATTCAACAACATGTTTTGCATGCTAAACATATGAACAAATAATATCACGTAAAGCCCTAAACATGCGAAACTAAGGGATTTAGTGAATTATACCTCTTGGAGAAAAGACAGTTTCTGAGACAAAAGGCGTCCTTTGTTCCCTTGATGAAAGACACTATTCTGAGAAAAATGCGACTTGAATGAGTTTCTTGATTAACCCAAAAGGCCTTCTCAAGTATTCCCTTATCCTTATTCGTACATCCGGTGGGAGGCCACACGAATAATCACAATACAAGGAAGAAAATAATTTTGTTGCCCAATATGCTGTGATTTTCGAAAATCACTATTTAAGAAGTAAGTAGTATGAAGTCTTGTATCATCTCATATTTATAATGAGAATACAAGATCTTGAATATCTAATATTTCAAATCTTGATTATCATGAATATCAAA